>JAWPHD010002740.1:0-242943 GCA_037043455.1 Cyrtodaria siliqua
TATGTTATGGTTATGTAACTTTCTTCTCCCACTATGTATGTAGATTAATTGTTTAATTTTTGGAAGTCAAACAATTCTATGTTGACAAAGTATTGCATCTTTTTGGAGACATGAGTTTCATCCGTGACCTTAACCTACTTTGTGTTTGTGGGGGTGGAGGGGGGGGGGGGGTAAGAATTGATATTGTTTAAATATGTTTTAATATAAAAAGTAAGGGTATTGCATCTCTTTGGAAACACATGTGTTTTCGTCTATATCACGCTGTGTCACTGTGATCTATTGTTGTGTTGTTTTTTTTGGGGTTTTTTGGGGGTGTTGGGGTGGGTGGGGGGTGGGGAGCGGATATAGTGAGGGGAATTATTGTTTTTGTATAAAATTGTTTTTAACAAATGGACTCAGATGTCATATGCTATACCCTCATACAAATGCCTCCATGCACCCTGCCTTTAAATAATCACACCACCTACCCCACACCTCAACTCTGAGCCTGGCGTGTTCATCCCTGTTTGGCGCCATATAATCTTTCTTGTGCTGGTGCGCCGTAAAACTCCAATTCAATTTAATTATTTAAAACAAACTGTTTTAGAAAAAAAACACTTGCCAAAAGCATGCCGATTTCTTAAATAATTTATTTTGGGGGTGCAGGGCTGGGGCAACATATCAATGCCTCTGTAACCTTTTTGGGTACTTCTTTGATTTTTGGTATAAGTTATTTTACAAATTATCATTTATTCAAATTAAGCTCTTATTTATATGTCCTGTCCTTATTAGGCGTGACATGTGAATCCTCGGATTTCTTGTTCAAAATGCATATAAAAAAAATACATCTCTTAATGTAAAAGGACCATCATTACGTGCTCCGTCCTTAATTCTTTTAGGCGATGGGAATGCTTATATTAGCAGGATTTAAAAACGGATATTTCGATAATAAAATACGTTTTAAACTTTTTTTACTGAAAAAAATGTGATAACTTGTTAAAAATTACCTATTAAATGTTTTGATTTTACAATATGCAAACTTTTTAAGCAGAAATTGGGTTTTTATTTCATACCCCAGCCAACACCGTTTTCGCTTCTTGGAGAAGGGGTTGAATGGAAAGTTAATACTCGGACCACGCAAGGATATTTGTAAATATCTCACAACCTTAACTTACGAGCTTTTAAGACCGCGCGAGAGGTGGATATGAAATATGATTGCATTTGTTTTTTTGTGTTTCTGGTATTGCATTTTTTTTTTTCTGTTTTCGAAATATCTTTTGATTTTTCTGTTTGTCGTAATTGTATGTGTTTTTTATGTTTCTGCTTTTGTAATTTCATTCTTTGTTTGTAATTGTTGTATATGTGTGTCGTCAACATCCATTGCATCCATTATCGGATTGCTGGGTTTCAACGAAACTTGATATTATGAATCCTCATTATAATGTAGATAGTGAATGTCACTTTTGTGTTCCAATTCGATGACTTTTGATGTAGTTATGCCCCTTTGATATTACTATGTTCAGTTCGTTATTGTCGATATTCCTCCTAAACTACTTGTTGGATTTCAACGAAACTTACCAGGGAGCATCTATAACATATCTTGTGTGTATCGCGATTGTGTTTCAGTTTGATGACTTTTGAAGTACGGCCTCATGGCATTTTAACTTTGTTGGCGCTATTCTTCATAAACCGCTTGTTGTCAATGTTGAATTTCGACACAACTTGGCAGCATCGGCACAATGTCTAATTGTGTATCTCGCATATTTGTAACAAGTTATTTAACTAATTTGGAGGTGGGGGTGGGGGGTTGTTTGGGGGCGGGGGTGGGGTGGGGCGGAGGCGTCTGTTTTTCTAAAAAAAAAAGACAAAACCTATTGTACAATGCTATTATATAAAGCTCTTTAGCTTTGCATACATATTCTTCATATGGACCAACTACCATAAGTCTGTTTTTTTATTTTACTAACATTATTTTCCTTTCCAGTTACATTTTCAGTTAACATTTTGCATGTAGTAATATTTCAAATCACAATATCAAACAGAAAACGTTGAAACTTGTCATTCATTTTCATCCGTCATTTTCCCACTTACATGTTTGTGGTAACCGGAAGAAATTCTGAGTTTTTACCAATATTGGTCATACAATTATGATACAATTATGCCACGGGGATAAAACTTCCTACTATTATTGTTATTAAGTGTATGTTTAATCTATAATGGTACTAAAAGATAAATTCTTCATGGATTGAATTCATAATTTCCGTGTACTTAGGTACACCCCTATTGATTTTTGGGTAAAAATGTCAAGGGCACTGACCTTTTACTTGAAATTAAGGATTTGCAGTACATATTCCAAACAATTCTCAAGGAGGTCAAGTATGCATGTCATACTTTGTAACTTGTTTTTTCATTCTTGGAGTAGGACATATTTGTAACTAAAAGGCCAAGGTCACTGATAAGCATGAACCAGGCAACACAAGTGTTCCAAAGAACATCTCTCTTGTGACGAGTTTGGGTGCCACCAAAGGCAATATGCATTGCTGTAAATGAAAGGTAAGTTCCAAGGCCGAACTGGAAAGCAAGTGACTTCCAATGTTAACACAAAGAACAGCATACTCCTATGGAGTCGATCCACACGCAAGAAGCTGAGAAATTAACAACGACCATGCGTGATCGTTGATTTCTCTGCGCATTCTCTGGCTCTAAATATTAAAATGGCGTGCATGTACAAATAATTGAACAATACATGAAACCAATTACACTTTTGCATTACAAATCTCTTAACCTCTACTTTTTGGGAGTGTAATCTGGCCACTTTCTCTCAAGGCTGGGTCCTGTTGGGGAAGTCAAGATTTTGGGAGGATTCAAGTTTTCTTTTTGGTGGCCGCCTTTAATGTAATTCTGCTTTGCTCTTTATTGCTTCCTCTTCTGCCTGGCAAAGCTGTTTTAGCGGGCTAAAACATGGTAAACAAATAAATTGGGTCTCTTCACAGCCACACCCATCAAACCAGTTCTCTATTGCCTGGCCAACATATATACTTTATATCCATTGTTTGCTCAAAGGCACCCTATTGTAATCTCTGTTTCGTTTTTTAAACACATTTCCACATAAAAAACACGCCATTGTTATGCATCGTCTGCTATTTGTTTATAGGATTAACGATCAGTTGTATGTGCGCACCTGGAAATTGTACATTCAATATCGCGGATGCGCATTAAGCTGTTGCTATTGGGGACGATTGTTTTGCAAAGATAAACGCAGAAACGTGTTGTAATGTACATTTTTTCATTAAATTATGAATCATTTATTTCAACGAAAATATAATTTAACATATATATGAGACAAAAGAATAACTGCAGATCTTCTTCATTGTTCCTTCTTCTTTATTTCACTGCTTGAATCGAACGAGGGTATGTTTTTCAGCTTTTTGTCCATACAGCTTATCTGGACTAAGGTATGAGATTGACCTGAAAACTAAATTGGAAACCGATTACCGAGGGAGAGGTTTGCTGGACTAATCATTCAAAACTCAGTCAGAGTTGAACTATCAATTAAAGCTAGGACGAGTTCGACTTATATTGGATAATAAACATCAGTCACAAATACCCACGTTTTCTTCACACAGGTCAATTCCCTTTAACGCTGTATCCATTGTACATGTAATTGTTTTGATTGTTCTTGATATCAGATCGGAAATAGCACTATTTGTTCTTTTCTACATACATGTATGACATTGTAAATGAATAAAAAATATTTGTGTATTGTAGGTAGGTGTTATGATTTCAAAGTTATCATCCGGAATGCGTATTTCCATATAAGGTCACTATGATCTTGACCCTTGACTTACTGGCAACAATATAATATTGTGCTTTGTTAATCTGTAGCTACTTCATTTTTTCATCAGATCTTTACCAGACTTATTAAAAATGCTTATACAAAAAAATCTTAGATAAATTAGAAGACCAGTCACCCCCGTCCCACACTTTATACACGCACGCACGCACGCACGCACGCACGCGCGCGCGCGCGCGCAAACACACACACACACATGTACACACACACGCTATGTTTAGCTTCTGGCATCTAATCATGACACCCTCGAATCCTCCCCCATTGACTTAAATTTGGAACAACGAAGCTTTTTTTTCATTCAGATCAGTCAAAATCGTGAGACGATGTTTATTAAAGAGACAAAAATTATTTAAGAAACCTTAGGGACAACATGCAGCTTTAAACCAGTAGAGGTCTCTTTTTTCATCTTTGCGAATATCAGGTGAGTGATTCAGGGCCGTTTTCACCATCTTGTTTAGAGTAAGGAAGCTATGTTTTTCACTTGAATTCCATCAAATGTGTACAGCAAGTATTATTTCCAACTCCGCCAATGAGTGGGGTGGTGAGAGGGGAGGTGGAGATTAATATGAGGTCAGTTTTTTTAATTACGTGAGATCTCAAATGAAATGATGTGTGTTCTGAGAATCAAAGAACAATAAACAGGCAGTGTTACCCTTATATTTGGATACAGGATCAAAGGGGTGAACATTTATGTGTTCATCATATTGACCTCAGTGAAGAATGAATGGGAATTTGGGATGGCGCGCTGTTGAATTAGTACGTTTTCTTTTACTAAGTTGCCACCCTCGTCTGTTTTGTCTCTTTGTCGGTCGATCGGTGGGTCGATGGGTGGGTGTGTGGGTCGTTCGGTCGGTCGATCGCTTAATATCTCCTTCAGTTGGCGATGTAATTTCATGAAACGTTTGAAATCAATTAAGATGGATACATGATACTAGTATCATTTTGGACGTCTCTGAGGTGACCCGTCTTCATGCAAAACTAATGCTCTACCACAAAGCCACAGCTGGGGTTAGTAACACTGCAAAGCAAAATGGAGCATATTATTACGGTGTTCCTTTCGCATGATTTTTCATAGTTATTAGCTTTGTTATATGATCACAACCTTGTCCCTTAATTCCTCCTACTATTTTCCTGCTAATTTCAGCCTTTTATGAAAGTAACAATATGAATATGAAGTGGAGATGACATTGTTAGGCGGTCCGGTTGGGTGATTTATCTCTGTTTTTGTCCTTGTTTAGCTAATAGCATGACAACTTTGTCTTCTAAACTCCTCCTACAGTTTTCAGCAGATTTCATTGAATCTTTTAAGCAAGTATCAAGTCATCAAGTACTTACTGGTAGCTAACTTATGTTAACATATAATGGAAACATATTAATGATTTGCTGAACACTCTGATCAAAGTATGGATAATGCAGCAGTGTAATTTTCATGTAGAAAAGAATAAAATGAATTAAAGAAAGTTTGTCTTTGTTTACATGACAAGGGTCCACCTGTTCTCACGCAGTCTATGCAGATAATTTGATTGTTGGAATTGTTTTATTAATAGTTCTTTAAACATATAAATACACTACTTATAAGTACAAAAATACAATAGAATACAAATGGATAACGCCCTTCACTTATAAAACCCATTTTAAACCAATAAGAGGGCTTACTTTTTTAAAAGATACTAAATTCGACTACACGTCAGAGCAATATACAAGAGGTGTTCAACTTATAACGTAACATTTTCATTTTGTAACTGAATCACATATCTTGAAATTCTCGCCAAATATGTTCATTTTAATGTCAAGTCTTATGATTCGGTCGATATAAAACATTATGACGTAAACTATTATGTGCTTCTTAATTTTGCTGCATCCGTATTTTTTTTAAAAAAGGTAGAGAATGTTGTTTTGAAGCAAAATTCTACAATTATAAAAATAACTGCAATACAAATAAAAATAACATGCTTGTAGAATTCTCATACGTTCATGTCTGAACATAAAAATTGAATATGAATTTTCTTTTGCTATTTGTTGGTTTTCAAGATTTCAGCGAATATTAACATGAAATTCGACCTTGAAAATGATTAAATTCATGCAAACTTATAGTTCGAAACATCAGCTGCAGGCATTTCTATGATTTCATCCTCTATAAAAAATAAGTTTCATTACTTTCTTATACGAAAAGAAGGAAAAAAACATATAAATTAATATTTAGGGACAAAACACACACATTTGCAAATAATGATGATAAAATGTTTGACCAAATATATCTTTTATATGGTATGTACTCCAAATTTCATTGTTTTGTCTTACAACATATGAATATAATGCTGATTGTGGTCAATTTTTAAAATCATAGGTAAAATACTAGCAAATTGTCCTATTATCTGTCAATTTCTTAATATTGCGAAAACAATCGAGATTTTAAATTCAACATTTATATTTCGTCTTAATATAAAACATACGATAATGCTGAAGTTGCAAACACATTTTTAAACTATTATGATATGCATTTGATGGAATTAATTGGTTTAAGGTAAAGCTCTACGGCAATAGAAACATATACGTTTAAAATTGGAAAATAGTATGCACCTATTGCAAAATGTATTTTAAAGCGAACCGCGTGAAGTTGGAGATTATACTTCAAAGCATTCGTTCTAAATGAAAGTTTCACATAATTAAATTACTCATTTCTTATGAGAATCAAATAATATCTTAACCAAAAGAGTTACGTTATAAGTTGAACACCTCTTGAACCTCAGTGATCTATATACTGTTTGGTTCAACTTTTGAGCAATGTACCAGTTATTTCCAGGAAAAACAGGAAATCAATACAACGTTTGACACCTGCGAGTACCATCTAAACATATTGATGCCCTTCTGTTTTTAGACCACATATCCGCCCTCAAATCTATATCATACCTTGTTCGGTCTTTGGGCCTCGGTTAGACATGTTTTTTGTCGATTGGTTATGTTGTTGGATATGAAAACAGGCGGGTTATAATCTATACTTATATGCTTATGCATATTATATGAGCATCAGCATAATTATCATTTGTACAATATTATAATTACCCATACCTGATTAACTGTTATCCTTCAGCTAAACCCCAATCCTTACTGTACACCCAAGTGCCACCTGTCGCTCAAGACCTGTCAGTCAACAGTGTAACTTTGGAATGTCAAAATGACTGTGTCTATCCAGCACCAACTTTCTACTGGTACTACACAGAGGTAAGATATCGGCAATGAGTACATTGTAGTTTCTAGCAATAGCTCAACACTACCAAAACGGCATTTTGATGCTTACCTTTCAAGGCGGTATTGTCAACCATGTCATGTTTGTCATATTACATGCCTTTCCTCTGATTTATCCGTGTAATAATGGTTTGTTTCTATGCGTGTTTCTCGTTGATTGTTGTACTTGAATTCTACATTTCTTGTTCGCCTTTTACATCTATTTTTGTTTACGGTTTCTTGTATTAAAGATGACCTATAACCCTAGGTCTTCATCTGGTATCATTATTTACCTTCTCAAACGTAATGTCCCAAACAATTTCCTAACATGTTCCTGTTCATAAAATTGGACTTTATATTATATAGAAAAGTTAACCTATATGTACATAGTTGTTAACCTTCTATACTTAAATATTAGTCAAATCATGATACTATAAGTCACATTAGTATGGAACATACACATAATGCTGTCTTATGAGACCATTTAACTTTATGTTCGGTACGAATGAACTGGAAATAATGATGTTACAACTGCATATAGTGTTATGATATGCAGTTGTAACATCATTATTTCCAGTTCATTCGTCATTATGTTCAGTGCACTTTTTATTTTATGCGATACTTCTGACAGTACATGGTATAGAAAACCAGGGCTGTCTTATGATGAGCATTTATCTTGATGTTCTGTACATATGCCTGTATGTGCAGTGGTGATAACAGTATATGCAGTTGTAGTGTAACATTAATATTTCGGTTTATTCGTCATTATGTTCAGTGCACTTTAAGAGTGCTGATGTAATCACCCCGGCGTCGGCGTCGGCGTCCCACATCAAGGTTTGCGTGTAAGCCGTGTTTACAAGTCTATATCTCTTACATTTCTTATCCTAGCACAATCAAATTTGGCCATGGGCTTCCTTATAGCATTATCTTAAGGGCTGCATAAGCAATTTAGGTTCCTGTTTCCCATGGGCTCCCATGGAACCCAAATTATGATAGCCCATTAAATGTGTCCCATTTCACATCAAATTTTGCGTGTAAGCTGTGTTTATAAGTCTATATCTCTTACAATTCTTACCCTAGCATAACCAAATTTGGCCATTAGCTTCCTTATAGCATTATCTTAAGGGCTGCTTAAGTAATTTTTGTTCCTGTAACCCCTTGGCTCCCATGGAACCCAAAGGCCTTAAAATGGGTCTGTTTCACATCAAATTTTGCGTGTAAGCTGTGTTTAAAGGTCTATATCTCTTACATTTCTTGTCCTAGCAGAACTAAATTTTGGAATTGGTTTCCTTATAGTCCTTATAGTATGTTGTAAAGGGTTCGGTAAGTAATTTTGTCTTCTGCAAATTCTGGGCTCCCATCGGACCCAAATTGTGATGGCCCGTAAAATGTGCAATAAAGGCAGATCTAGGTTTGCATGTAAGCCTGTATAAACTATAATTTTGGTTTGGGATTTCTTATATGCAGCATTATGCATCTTATTCATACTTCATCCATATTGGGGCATGGGCTCCCTCCGCCACACCAGCCCCTACCGACCCACCTCCCACCCATTCCCACCCACCACCCCTCCACACTTTTTTTTTTTTTTTTCATATTTCTGTGTTGTTTTAGTCAATTCTTACACATATATGTTGCACCCTTCTCATCCCCCTCCCCTCACTCCCTACTTGAAACTCTATTTTTTTTTTTTACATATTTCTCTGATGTTTTAATAAATTCTTACACATATATGTTGCCAAAACCCCGCCTTCTCTCCCTCCCCCAACCCACTCCCGACTTGAAACATTTTTTTTTTTTTTACATATTTCTATGTTGCTTTTGTCAATTCTTAAACATGTTGCCCTCCCTCCTGCCTCCCCTCACCCACCCAACCCACCACACACTCGAGACATATTTTTATTTATTTTTACATATTTCTGTGTTGTTTTGGTCAATTCTTACACATAGCTTCTTAAAAATATAAGTTGCTCCCTCCCCCTGCCTCTACCCCGCCCCCGCCCCCTCCCCCCACACACACTCACTCGAAACTCTATTTTTTTAATTTTATTTTTTTACATATTTCTGTGTTGTTTTGGTCAATTCTTACACATAGCTATGTTGCCCTCCCTCCCCCACACACCACCCCACCCCCACGCTCGAAACTGGAATATTTTTATTTAATGTTTATGTTTTTTTACATATATCTGTGTTGTGTTGGTATATTCTTACACATAGCTTCTTACACATATATGTTGCCCCCTCCACCCCACTTCCTGCCTCTCCACCCCCACCACCCACACCCACTTTTTTTTTTTTTTTTTACATATTTATGTGTTGTTTTTGTCAATTCTTACATATAGCTATCTTGCCCCCACCCCCCAATCCCCACCCCCCTCCCCCACCTCCTCCGAAATATTTTATTTTGTTTTACCATATTTCTGTGTTGTTTTGGTCAATTCTTACATAGCTTCTTACACATAAGTTGCCCTCCCCACCCCGCCTCTCCACCATCCCCACTCAAAAGTCGATTTTATATTTACATATTTTTGTGTTGTTTTGGTGAATTCTTACATAGCTTCTTACACATATATGTCGCTCTCAACACCCCCACAACCCCACCACCCATCCCCGCCTCTCCCCCACCCTCACCCCACACCCCACTCAAAACTAGATTTTTTTTATATATATTTGTTTTTACATATTTCTGTGTTGTTTTGGTCAATTCTTACACATAGCTATCTTGCGCCCCCAACCCATCCCCACATTGCTTTAGCCTTGTTTTCTGATGGTATCTACTAGCTATATAATTTATTATTCTCTGAAAAATCGAATAGTGGAGCTGCGCTGTTCTCCGACAGATCTTGTTATTATACGCGATACATCTGTATCAGTATATGGTATGGAACACCATGGCTGTCTTATGATGAGCATTTATTTTTATGTTCGGTACATATGCCTGTATGTGCAGTGGTGATAACAGTATATGCAGTTGTAACATCACTATTTTCAGTTCATTTGTCATTATGTTCAGTGCACCTTTTATTATATGCGATACATCTGACAGTATATGGTATGGAACACCATGGCTGTCTATGATGAGTATTTATTTCTAGGTTCGGTACATATACCTCTATGTGCAGTGGTGAAACAGTATATGCAGTTGTAACATCATTATGTTCTGTACATTTGTCAATATGTGCAGTGCATTTTTCATTATATGCGATATAGCTGACATTATATGCAGTTCACATCTCATCATATGCAATGCCTTTATTATTATTATATTCAGTGCATCTTTCGTTATCTGCAGTTCATGTGTCTTTGTATGCAGATGGTTCGTCATTATATTCAGATCACAGACCATTATGTTCGGGGTTCTAAATGCGATTATATGCGGATGATTTTCAATATACTCAGTTGAAAATCAATTGTCTGCAGTGGTCTCAACTTTTTATTCAGTGGTACAAAGCGCTTTATGTTCGATTGATTTTAAATTATATACTGCATATAATGTCAGATGTATCGCAAATTATAAAAAATGC
Source organism: Cyrtodaria siliqua (assembly GCA_037043455.1). Lineage (NCBI taxonomy): Eukaryota > Metazoa > Mollusca > Bivalvia > Adapedonta > Hiatellidae > Cyrtodaria > Cyrtodaria siliqua. The sequence goes on from JAWPHD010002740.1 coordinate 10,582, forward strand.
ACTGCACATTATGATGAAGGTTCTGAACTTAATAATGTTACAATTACATATACTGTTATCACCACTGCACATACAGGCATATATACCGACTATAAAGATCGATGCTCATCATAAGACTGTCATGACGTTTCATAATAATATGCCGTTCACATCTCATTATATGCATGCATTTATCATTATACGCACAAAATGCGTCTTTACATGCAAATGGTTAGTCATTATATTCGGATCTCTGACCATTATGTTCGGTGATGCTAAAAGATCAATTATGTGCAGGGGTTTCAACTTTATATTCAGTGGTTCAAATCGCTTTATGTTCGGTTCATTTTAAATGATATTCGGTTCAGTCGATTTTATATGCGTTTTTTGTGCCATTACGTTCAGTGGTTATTTCGTTATGATGATGTGATGAAAACTTTACAGAAATGTCCTTCGATGTTTGGCGGAGAATGCCTATCTTTGGCAAAAAATGCCGATTAAGGGCATTATTGGGCTATTCCAGGAGATATCAGCCTCCACCAATATACTTGTACCAAATACCAAATATCTGGACAACGTTTCTCCAACCAATCCCTGGAAAAACTTAAATGTGATTACACTCCACTGGACAACTCGATAACACAAAAATAGTCTCAAAATAAAACATTCATTTGGCCCCTCCTTCATCACAACACAACCTATAGAATGGGTTTTCTATGGTTTAGCCCCCTCCTAAAATTCCCACCCCCCACGCTGGACAACTAAAAATAAATAATCAAAATACCCCTCCCCTACTCCCTTTAGACGCTACCCCATAGTCAAAATTTGTCTGAACACCTTCTGTGGTTGTCTGGGGCTGGTGAGAATAAGTTCTAAATTTGTCTATGGAGTTAGATTCAAGGAGGAGTATTTTGGTATGTTTATCTCCAGTGTGGTTGTGGTGCGGGATTTAAATAATAAAAAACACCTTCTTTAGGTTTTCGTGGGAGGGGGTCAGACAAAATGTTCCGAGTGGGAAGCGTCCAAGGAGGAGGGAGCGGGTATTTTGTTAGTTTAGGTGTCCTGGTGGACTTTTGTAAAACTGTAGAAAAACCTTCCTTAGGTGTTCCTTGTGTGGGGGCGTGGGTTGGGGTGGGGTGGGGTGAAGGGGTCAAGGGAAATATTTTTTTACTGAAAGAACACAGTGACATTCACCTTTGGCCTATTAACACGAAAATCAATAGGGGTCTACCTCTCAACAATTATATAATTACACAGCTAATATAAAATCAAGACATGCGTTTGTTGTGTTTAAAATGAGCTGAAACCAATATTTATCTAAAGGTCACATTTACCTTGACATTTGATCTATCGACTTCAAAATCAGTTGATGTCTACCTCTTGCCATGATATATAACTGCACATTAAATATGAATTTATTTCATGACGTTTTTCTGTTTATAAAGAGCGGAAATCAAATTTTCTTTAAAACTTCGCCTATAATTTATTGATACTAAAGTTACCGCCCGACCGATAACAATTAAAGAATAGTTTTACCCAAAAGACATTTATATTTTGCATGGTGCATTTATTTATCAAGAGATAGTGAACATTTCAGAACTGTTGTTAGTATAAGCTGAATTGTAATTTGCAATGTTTTTCTATAGTTTTTGAAATATTGTTTGTATGATAGTTTATGTGACACAAAGTAAGAAATCCACTGGTAACATTTTTTCTGGTCTTCCAAATGGCGGCAATTTTGAGATTCAAAATGACCGCTGTTTATAACAAGGTGTATTTTTTACCTGCATATAGTCAGTATGTTTACCTAAACTAAATAAGTTATGTATTATGTATTATGGTAATTAACATTTGTACTTACATTTCAAGCCAATTGCAGAGTTAATGCGCCTTCATTTGGGTTGCAACTGATCAAAGCTTACATTTCTGATACGGTCGCTTCTTTTCTTGATTTACATATCTCTGATGAAAATGGAGAAATAGTAAGTAAAATCTACGACAAGAGTTTGGTATTGTTAATTATTCTCACTTAGATGGGGATGTTCCCCAGGCTACTTCTTTTGGGGTCTATGTTTCTCAACATGTTTGTTTTTCTGGAGCTTGAAGTCGAGTTAAGGACTTTACTATTTGTAATATGTGTATAACTAAAAAAAAGAGTATGATAATGGACCTTTGGAAACGGCCGAGCACGACACATACGAAATATTGCAGTCTCGGTTTGATTGAGACTGTTCATGAGCGGTAGTGAAATATGCTAGCTACCGCTCACTCCCTCTAGCCCCGGGTTGAGCAGAACTCAATATTAATAAAATCAACAGCACAAAAGTTTAATCATCCCGAAGATGGCATGCATATGGCGGTGGACATGGAGTGTATGTCTTCTCCATGTCGTACGGCGTATGGTCCCAGTATCTAATAGAATTAAATGCCCCGAAGAGCGAAATAAATATAATGGAATTTAGTTGGGAGCAGCGGTTATGAAGCCTGCGTATAAAAAGCAGACAACATATCCTATGAGTGGTTAAACAATACCCAGAGCCTTTTATCGGCCGGAGTAGTGGAACCACCGAATCAAAAATTAAGTGCGAAAACAAAAGAAATTGAAAATGTACCACCGATAACTAAATATAAGTATCGGGCTCAGCGATCTCCAAAGATCGAATGAATAACAGTACTGATTGCAAGCGCGGGGAGACGTTTTACTGCCGCCACACTGCTCCATCGTTCCATCAGGGCTACCGTTACCATAAACTTCGAAAATATTATTACCATAACCCAGATCTACTTTTAAAATATAACTGTAATTTAAGAATACTTCTGCGACAAGGACTATAAAAACCTGAATTCTATGGTGATATGAGTTACGAACTTCGTAAGATCATTGGTTATACAATCTTTATTAAACTTGTTTAAAAGTTTATCGAAAGAGGTTATGATCCTATCATTTTGCAACGCACATCATGCTTAGTGGTTGACAAATTTACAGTAGGCCACTATGATTTTCTCTCCTGATTGTGCGATGACCGGAAAGACTGTGGACCCTATGATGACATCTACCTAAATCCTTATAGGACGGTAGCGTCTGAGGTTTGTCTTAAATCTTGTCTTGTCGTTCCCTTAATTGTTTGTTCTCTTGTTTCTCTGGCTTCTGTCAAGTCACTGAGAAATTGTTGTGTGGCTTTCTAGAATTTCGCTTTTTATATTCATATTTACATGATCATTTATGTGTTATATTGACTATTAATGCTGCATTGATTGTTAGAGAATATAGCCTGGTAACAGTGACGTTTGGTGCACCCTAGAACCTATTGGTTTAAACCCCACATCGGGCCTTTTTGCCACTGACTGTTCCAAGGCGGTAGCCCTATTGTCAACGCTTTTGCCGTGTCTCGCCTTTTAGTCATATTTAACATTGTTTGTTTCTCCGCGTACTTTTGGATGCCCGTGGTCCTTGAATGCTGTGTTTCCTGTTCGACTTTTGTATCTACTTTTGTAAATTGGTGGACTTAAAAATAATTTGCCATTTTTAACCACAGTTGTTTATCATTTACATTAAAAAAAGTACTTGTTTGTCGTATTCTCTTTATGTAAACCTTATTTTAAAGTGTGTGTTAAGGCAAAATAAAAAACAAATGCTTGTTTCCTGTAACCCAACCGACCCTCCAATTTTAACCCGAACCAACAACATTTTACCCCACCCACCAAAAAAATAATGGAACAAATATTTAGGAATGTTTTGTTTTGGATGTAGAACAGTGAATTAGTAGTGAAGCAATTATATGCTGTTCCCTAACCTTGCATCTTAAGCTTATGTTTAAAAATAATTAGAAAATATTAAGAGAATTATAATATAATATGCTTACCTACTCTTTTCAGCCTTTTACAAGAAACAAACCATTGTTTGTTGTGGCCTTACATGCATTTATAACTAAATGGGGTATAATATAAGTAAATAATTATAATCTTTTATTTAACTGACCTACTATGTACTGGATTCCTAAATTACATAAAAATCCGTATAAGGCCCGCTTTATTTCGAATTCTAGTGCCTGCACAACAACAAACATCTCCAGACTATTAACTTCTTGTCTTACTGCCGTTAAAGATCACGTTCAACTTTATTGTGATGGGACTTATGAAAACTCTGGGATTAATTTGTTTTGGTCTATAAGAAATTCAGGAGACGTCCTTAATAACATTTTCAATAAACGTCATGTTTCATCAATAAGCACTTATGACTTTTCTACACTATATTCAACCTTACCACATCACCTTATTAAGTACAAGCTTATTGCGCTCATTCAGAAGACATTCGCTAGGGAAACTACTACATGTTTAGCCTGTAATAATATTAAAGTGTTTTTTACTAACGGCAGTTTAGACAATTATACTATGTGGACTTGCCATGAAGTTTGTGTAGCAATCATTTTCCTATTAGATAATATTTTCGTCAAGTATAGAACCACCGTCTATAGACACATTGTTTGGTATCCCTATGGGTACGAACTGTGCACCACTTGTCGCAGATTTGTTTTTATATTGCTATAAACGAAATTTCAGGTTGAATCTTTCACCAGATACCCAGACAGATGTTATTGAGGCCTTTAATAACACCTCTCGTTATCTGGATGACATATTTCCTACTATGGTTAATACTATTTATCCTAAAAATCTTCAACTTAACAAAGCTAATATTTCGGATAATAGCGATCTTTTCTTGATTTAGATCTCTCTATTGATAATGGTGAAATAATTAGCAAAATCTATGACAAGAGAGATGATTTTAATTTTGACATTGTTAACTATCCCCACTTGGATGGAGATGTTCCCCGAGCAACTTCTTATGGGGTCTATGTGTCTCAACTTATTCGTTTTTCTAGAGCTTGTACTCGAGTTGAGGACTTTAATATTCGTTATCGTTGTATAACCAAAAAGCTACTACATCAGGGTTACCGTTACCATAAACTTCGTAATACCTTTGCAAAATTTTATTATCGTAACCCTGATCTTCTTTCCAAATATAAAAGTAATTTAAGAACTCTTCTGCGACAAGGACTATCACAACCTGACTTCTATGGTGATGTGATTTACAAACTTCGTAAGATTCTTGGTCATGATCACTTCATACTATCTTTGTTAAACTTGTTAAAAGTTTTATCAAAAGAGGTTATGATCCTATCATTTTGCAACGTACTGCATGCTTGGTGATGGACCCATTTACAGTTCGCCAATACGCTTTCCTCTTGAATTGTACGATGACCGGACAGGTTGTGGACTCTATGATGACGCCTACCTAAAGCCCTATGGCGTTTGATGTTTGTCTTCGGTCTTGTCTTGTCGTGCCCTCAATGGTTTATTCTCTTGTTGTTCTGGTTTCTGACAAGTCATCGAGTACCTTCATTGTGGCTTTTTAGGCTTTTCTTTTTGTTTTTGTATTTATATATACACGAGCATCTATATTGCCTATTAATGCTGCCTTGTAGGTTAGAGAATATTTCATGACGGGAATTTCTCGATTTACACCGTCCCGTTTAACTGGGATGAAGTAGGGGAAGTGTGAGTTTGGTGTACCCTAGAACCTGGTTCAAACCCCCAGCGGCCTTTTTAGCCACTGACCGATCCAAGGCGGTAGCCTTATTGTCAACCCTCTTTGTGTGTTTGTGATGTCGTATTTAACCTTCTATTCATTTGTAATGTTGTATTCTTTTGAAATTGTGTTCTTTGTTTCTGTGTGTGTTTGTGGTTGACCTTTGAATGCTACTTTTCCTGTTCGATTTTTTCGACGTTTCAAAATGTCACGTAAGAGTTCCATACCTAGTTAGAGAATTCCTCACGGGTGTATGCCTCACCCCCAGTGTTTTACGTGCGCCCCGGTTTTGTCCTATTAGTTGTTTATGCATTCTGCACACTTATGTTATAATCAATTTGATCAATATAGCCAATGTAAGCTAATTATCAGATAATATATTAAACCAAATTGCTAAGTATCAACCTAAGATTATGTCAATAATATTCTCATTGTTTTGTGCATTTTGTGCTTGATTAGAGATACGGTTAAACTGCAAAATAATGAGTGTAAATCGTCTACTCCGATTGCATGTCGAACATATTTTAAAACTTTTAAGTCAATGTGTTTTCTTAGAAATAAGTTATAACACTTATACAACTGGGTATATAGGAATTTATTAAGTACTTCGAATTAGTGAAGCTTTCGATATTCCTAATTCTAAAATATGCCAGTTAAAATTATTTTGACATCATGTTTTACTAGCATTACCACTACAAATTCGTTTGCAAAAGACATTTTCGAAATATTTAATGTTAACGCTGAATTGCAGTTACTTGAATTTCAAACAATATTCAACTGGGGTCAACTGGGGTCAACTTTTAATGTTTTTTTCTATTATTTCATACCAATTTTAAGAATTTTGTATCTTTAAGCGATCTTTGACTCATGTTATGTGTTTTATCAGCACATTTCATGTTTTCATATAAAGGGAGGGTAACTCTCAAAAGATGTACAATTTAAACAAACAATAAATGTTTTACAAACTATGGGTCAAAACAAAGTACTTATCATATATCTTTTCTAAAATATATTTAAAATAAGAAAGTTAGTTGAGATACAAAAGTTGATACTTAGCAATTTTGTTCAGTGTACAAGTATATGTATGTCTGTCTTTACGCACTGTATATAGGCTAACGATTTTACCAGGAAAACAATATCCTGCCGCAAAAATAAATGTCTTTAGCCTGAGGGCTTTCTTCAGTTGCTATAAAATCTCAAACTAGTTTTTATACCGTTTTTATTTCAATATATTATTTATAAAGATTTCAAAATCATTGTAATATGGATTGGATTTTTCGTATATTTGTACCTCACGTGCTAAAGTGGTAGTAGTTTTACTGACTGTATACACTAATAATATCGCTTTGTTATGCAGATTATTAGCAAGAGAAATATATTAATGTGTCGTATTCTTTTTATACGGAACTAAATCCCGTTTCTATACGTTGGATTCTGGGTTGGTACCAGAGTATATTCCAATTATGTTATAGACGGCTAGAAGTTTGGTTGGTACCAAACTGTATTCAAACCAGCCCTTAATCACATTAAACATGGTTTAATGTTTGGCTTGACGATGGTTTGGTACCAGACTATATTAGGTCAGCTGTTCATCAAATTAAACTTGATGACGCCTACCTAAAGCCCATTGGGACGGTGGCGTTTGATGTTTGTCCATGATCTTTCTTGTCGTGCCCTTAATGGTTTATTCTCTTACTGCTCTGGCTTCTGCAAAGTCATTGAGTACCTTCATTGTGGCTTTCTAGGCTATTGTTTTTTTGTATTATATTTACACGAGCATATTTGTGACTTACTTATATTGCCTATTGATGCTGCCTTGTTGGTTAGAGATTAGATCATGGCGGGGATTTCTTTATTTACACTGTCCTGTTTTAATGGGATGACAGTAGGGTAAGTGTGAGGTTTGGTGCACCCTAGAACCGGTTTAAACCCCCAGTGGCCTACTTTGCCACTGACCGTTCCAAGGCGGTAGCCCTATTGTCAACCCTTTTGTGTTTGTGATGTCGTTTGCAATTTTTATTACTTTTGTCTTTTCGTTTGTCTCTTTGCGTGTTTGTTTTTGTGTTTTGTGGTTGACTGTCGTCCTTGAATGCTGCTTTCCCTGTCCGATATTTTTATCCTTTTTTACGTTATATTTTGCTTGGGTTGGCACCAGATTATATTAAGTCAGCCGTTAATCACATAAAAGTACCTTATATACGGCTTGACACTAGGTTGGTACCAGATTATATTAAGTCAGCTATTAATCACATACAAGTATGTAATTAACGGCTTGACGCTAGGTTGGTAGCAGACTATATTAAGTCAGCCGTTTAATCAAAATAACATTAATGTTCTCTTCTTCCTAATTACTTTTTCTTTTCTTAAAAGTAGCCTTTACTAAATAGGCAGGATGACACTAGGTTGGTACTAGACTAATTAAGTCAGTCGTTAATCCCATTAAAATTACGTTATAAATGGCTTGAGTCTGGGTTGGTACCAGACTATATTAAGTCAGCCGTTTAATCACATTAAAGTAAATTGCCTCTTCTTTATAGTTTTACTTTTTATTTTTCTAAGTATAGCCCATATTAAATAGGCAGACTGATGCTGGCTTGGTACCAGACTATATTAAGTCAACCGTCTAAGTCTATCCAAGTTATCAAAATAAGTTTTGAAATGGTAGTGTTATTTTGGACCAATCTCATTAAAATCAAACCTTTTGTCACGCTACGATACTCTTTGCTTCTAGGATCTGACGACTTCCCAATACAGATCACGTCAGATTGACCCTATGATTAGCCAATCAGATTTGAGCCTACAACATTGTTCGGTATTGACAGCTTCACTGTGCATGTCGCATTTCAGTAAAACGATGTGGAGCAGTCTAAGCTTAATCTTTTTATATTTTTTTTCTTCTCTTGGTATTGAAAGAGACAATGTCCATAACTTTAGCTTATAAAACACAAACGAATTGCGTTGACAAACATAATACACCAACCAGTATTGAATATTTACTGAAAAAAAAAGTTTGATGGAATTTAATAGCGGTACATTTGTTTTTTACCGATGTGTGGGATTGAACTCACACTAAAATGACACTCGTGTGTCATCGGTCCAGTTTGCTATCAGCTGAGCTTACGGGACCACATGTACTACGGCATACTATTTTGGCTTTCTAATGTCGTAATAATTTCGGTGTAATATATATTTTCAAAATACACGACAGCGCCCATGATTTTCTTTGTATCTTGATGTAAAACATGCCATTTAGTGCATTTCTTTAAATTTGTCGTGCAATAAAACAGCAATAGCACACGAAGACTTTATCTTTATTCGGATATGTAGATTTTCGTTTGTTCAGATCGCTCGAATGTCATCTGAAGTGCATATGAAACGCGCGATTTCTTTTGTTGAATTTAGTTGATCTTCTCATGAATATTGATTAAATGAAAGGTCGATCTGACGTGACCTCAAAGGTAATGTAGTCAGATCCAATAGCAGAGAGTATCAAAGCGTAATTAGGATATGATTTTAATGAGATTGATGTTGGCCATATATATATTACTGTCAGTCAGGGTTAGTACTCGTTTTTCCGGTGTTTGTACCCGTTGATTATAGCTATTTACGGGATTTGTACCCGATTTTCATTAAACAGAATAGCTTCTAACAATATGAATTTGTACTTCAAAAATACGTGATTAAACTGGTTTTACCAGACTGTTCCCAATGAATTATTCAGAAAGGATAAGCATTAGGTCAATGAACAGTATTTGATAACCATTGTTTTAGTTAAATTTGCCAAAAAGCAGAAGAGTGCCTAACTATTTTAGGAACCAACAGTCATAACCAAAACATTCGACTTCCCGTCAAATGCAATAACTTTAAATTCAATGGCTCAGACTTTGATCAATATCGCGGAGTAGCAATGGGGCACAAAGCTTCACCAAATATATGCGATATAGACATTTATCATCTTGAAAAAATAATGATTGTGATGGCAGACAATAAAGTGTTAGGTTTAGAGATGATGTTTTTGCTATTTACATCGGAACAGTACTCGAGGCACAAATATTCCTAGACAATGCAACCAAGATTCACAGTACATTAAAATTCACCTACAATAAATCAGAAAATGAAGGAACTTTCCTTGACACACTAGTATTTAAGGAGAAACGTTTTATAAAAGAAAACTTACTAGACTTTAAACCCTATGTCAAGCCAAGAGATAAGTTTCAGTATATAAACAGACAATCATCACACCCAAAACCTGTGTTCACGGCATAATTAAAGGTGAATTGAAAAGATTCATTAGAACGGCACATACTAAGAAGATTATGAAAGAAGATCTAAGCTATTCGAGGAAAAAATACTATTACCGGGGTATAGTGAGACGGAGTTTGATAACATATACAGTCAATTATGCCATGTCGACAGACAAGCAAAAATACAAAATCACGGATCCGCCACTTGTGTTTGTTACAAAGAACAACCCGCACATACATTCCCTGAAATAGGCTTTAGTGAAACAATGGCATATTATTGAAAAATACGAATATTTCAAAAAGATCTCCCCTTACAAACCTATGGTGGTTTATAAAAGAGAAAATAACTTAAAAGGCACCTTAGTTAGGGAGCGGTTAAAATAATGGTGATGAAAACCTTAATGAAATAATCAATTTACTATTGTTGGATACAGACTTGTTGGATACTGACTCACAGTTATAACGATGGGTATACATATAAGGCTATAAGTTGAATACTGTTAACAAAACATGTTCCCGCATATGGATAGAAACGGAATGAATGGTATATGAAAGACTATAAAATAAAGAATCTTATTATTTTAACTATTCATTCACTTTGAATGCCCGATGTCTCACTACAGACCATATAGACCAAGATCGAGGGGAGGTCAAAGTGGCTCGTACCACAGACAGCGGGAAGACCGACACATGTGGCTTCCAAGACCAAGGGAGCCTGAGAGACTGATACATGATGGGTCCTCTATAGGAAGGGCGGTGACTCGAGCCAAATACCAAAAACGCGTGGCGGGGGAATGGTCGACACATTTCACCCGTTTCTTTGAACAGGGATTTACCATTGCGAGTACGACAAATTGTCATTTACTACCAGATAGCACAACAGCATCATCGACGAATGCAAAGAGAAGTTCAAGGACGCTATCCTTAAACTCTTTTGAGAGGCTACAAACTCGGCTATGGAGCGGGAATTGAACCCCCCCCCCCCCCGGATGAGACAAGCAACTTAGCCCAAAGCGTGGCGAATATTATACAACAACAAGAATAAACGATACAATGTATGATTGCTTGAATGGCTCGAACATTCAAAGAGTCTTTGTCACAAAGCCAGGCGCCAAAATAAACGGGGAATTCGAACCCCGGTCATTTTTAGGGCCACAACTACCTAGACTCCGATTGAATAAATAAATACACAAACAAATAAATAAACAAAGGAATAAATAGATGATTGTATAAACGGATATAAAAACAATGATAGAAACAAACACAAAATCAAACAAACAAACAAACAAACAATCTGATAAATCAATAAATAAATTAATAAATAAATAAATAAATAGAATAAATTAAAATAAAATAAATGAATAAATGAATAAATAAATAAATAAATAAATAAATAAATAAATAAATAAATAATAAATAAATAAACAAATAAATAAACAAATAAATGAATAAATAAATCAATCAATAAATAAATGAATAAATAAATAAATAAATAAATAAATAAATAAATAAATAAATAAATAAATAAATAAATAAATAAATAAAATATAATGAATAAATAAATAAATAAATGAACTGAAGAAGGCCCTCGGGATGATATTGTTTCCCTGGTAAAATCGTTAACCTATATACTGTGGTATAGACATACATAAATATATTTGTATTGGCTGTTAATTAGCTTACATTGGCTATATTTATACAAATCGATTATAACCTAAAAGTACAGAATACAAACCAACTAAATTCACAAAACTGGGAAACATAAAACACTGGGGGTGAGACATACACCCGTAGTAAGGAATTCCCTACCTAGGCATGGGACCCTTACGAGACATTTTTAAACGTCAACTTTGGTCGGACACCCGCATGAAAAGTATTATCAATACATTAAAACCTTTACAGAAATTATAAATTTGACCACTATATTCTCGTAACATACATCATAATAATGAATTATAAAGTACTTCTTAAATACATAGACATTATATACACCGTTTATAGATAATACTGTTCTATTATCACTGTTCCGTATTCTCGCTGTACATATTTTCTCTTTAATACATGACAATTACATTATAATGCAAGGAAACTGTACATATTAAGCACTTAGTTTTATCAGACTCATTTAAAAATCAGTGGGATTTTGATTAGCATTATAACAGTCTCCATTTTACAATAGTCTCCATTTGTTTCACGCTTACATAACACAGTGCACAGCAGATTGCTAAGTTTCCCCAGCTAACTGAACCGTGCTGTACATTTACTGACGCCACACCTACATCGCACTTATTTTACGACGGAACTGGTTGCTTCTTGTTTTTGTGACAGTGATGGTTTCAGTTTGATTTTTGACCCATTCCAATTTTAGAGGATCATATAGCAGCGGCCACATTTTTAATCAACTACATCTGAACAACCGCTGCTCGAATTTTCCTTTGATACTTGGTCATATGTATGGTTGGCATTGGTGGACATCGATAAATGACAAAAAATACCAAGGTCAAGGTCATGTTTTCCGTTATTTACCCTAAACATCCGTTTGGTTACTAATAGGTAAGTTAACCTCAGTTAACTTTATGTGATTGCCTCACTTTATGTCTTTGATACTTTGTCATTTGTATTGTTGGCATTGGTGGACATCACTGAATGACATAAAATACTAAGGTCAAGGTAATATTTTGCGTTATTTTCCCCAAACTTAACCTTTGTTAGGTAACTTAACCTCAGTTAACTATGCGATTGTCTCACTTTATGTATTTGATACTTGGTCGTATGTATTGTTGGCATTGGTGGACATCGTTTGAACGACAAAAAATACAAAGGTCAAGGTCATGTTTTGCATTATTTTTCCAAAACTACACCCTGGTTAAACCACTTAACCTCAGTAACTTTTCTTCTCACTTTTATTTATTTGATACTTGGTCATATGAAGTATTGTATTTGGTGAACATCATTTAAGCACACAAATAAAATATTTCATATCATGTTTATCTCGCTGGGAGAGATACCCTCAGACGGAGGTCTTGTTCATCGGATCTTTACCAAACTGTTCTAGATTGTTAATATTAATGAAAGCTCGGAAAAGTTTGAGCAAGATCGGACCAGTAACACCGGAGTTATTGCCCTTAAATTAACAAAAATTAGTGTATTTCGTCTTTTCTGCACCAAACCTTAAAAGATTATTAATATTAATGAAAGCGCGAATGAATTGAAAACTAGCCAGATCGGACCAGTAACACTGGAGTTGTTGCCCTTGAATTAACGTAAATTGCTATATTTGATCTTGTCAACACTCTGGCGCCTCCATTTGCATCCGATCTTTACCAGCTTTTACCAGATTATTAATATTAATGAAAGTTCAGAAGAATTCAAAAACCAGCCAGATCGGACCAGTAACACAGAAGTTATTGCCCTTGAATTAATCAAAATAAATTGCCATATGTTGTCTTGTCTGCCTTGTGACCACTCTAGCACATTCATTTATTATTTGATCTTTACCAAACTTTCACAGATTGTTTATATTTATGAAAGCTCAAAAAAGTTCTTAAACTAGTCAATTCGGATTAGTCATGGTCCTTGTTTTAGTTAAAAATGCTGTATTTAGCCTCGTTAAGACAATAGGGCCTTCATTAGGCTGAATTTCAATGAAACTTTGCAGGGACGATCAGTATGTTTCGGTTGAATGATTTTGCAGAGTTATGGCCCTTTAAAGATTTTTGTACAGAAACTTTGTCCGGACCAGTTCTCCTGAATCCCTGGCTGAATTTCAACGAAACATTGCAGGGATGATCAGTACTAAGCCAAATTGTGCATATCTTCACCGTGTTCTGGATGAAAGATTTTTAGCGGAGTTATGGCACTTTATAGGTTTTAAACTTTGTCTGATCTAGTTTTCCAGAACCCCTAGCTGAATTTCAGCGAAATTTAGCAAGGTTGATCAGTATCAAACCTATTTGTGCACATCGCCGCCGTGTTCCAGTTGATTATTTTTGGCAGGGTTATGGCCCTTTAAAGGTTTTAATGCACAGACGTTGGCCATATTGGTCTCTTCTGAACTCCTGGCCGAATTTTCACGAACATTTTTAAGGGATGATCAATACCAGGCCTAGTTGTGCATGTCATCGCCGCGCTACGGTTGAATGATTTTTGGCAGAGTTATGGCCCTTTAAAGGTTTTAGTACACAAACATCGTCCGGACTTGTTCCCTGGCCGGATTTCAGCGTATCTTTGCAGGGATGATCAGTATCAAGCCTAGTTGCACATATCATCGCTGTGTTCGTCCCTGTTGAATGATTTTGGGCAGAGTTATGGCCCTTTAACAGTTTTAATACACTAACTTTGTCCGGACCAGTTCTCCTGAATCCCTGGCCGAATTTCATCGAAAATTGGCATGGATGATCAGTACAAAGCCTAGTTGCATATTGCATCACTGTGTTCCTGTTGAATGATTTTTGAAAAAGGTACCACAAACTTTATCCGGACTAGTTTTCGTGAACTCCTGGCTGGATTTCAATTGAAAGTTTGCAGGAATGATCATTACCAAGCCTAGTTGTGTTTATTGTTGTTGTGTTACGGTTGAATGTTATTTATGTGGAGTTTCGTCTCTTTAAATGTTTTAATACACACACTTTGTCCGGACTAGTTTTTTCAGCCAGGTTGCGTATATCATTAACGTGTTCCAATTGAATGATTTTTGTCTGATTTATGGCCTTTTCGCCAGTGGAGGAGACATCTGTTTTTACTAAAATGAACCTCTAGTTCTAATTTGGTATGGTGAAATGTTATACGAAATATTTAGCTAAAGTTTCCATCTTGTTTTATATTAAATCATGTGGCCCTGAAAGCTGTCCATTGTATGCATACGTGAAGGGCAAATTAGACCTAACAATATAGTACATCAGTTCACATGAGTTTTCGCAATGTTATACGAAACTATATATTTGGCACACATTGCATATAATGCAGGCAATCCTAAAAAGTAAAAAAAAATTCTTGTACCAACACTTTCGTCAATCAGGTCATACATTTAGTTACGTTACTGTTCAACCGGTTGAATATATAATTTATGATAATAATGCTTCTAAAAGCTTTAAAATAAAAGCTAGACATATTGCAGAACTTAAGTGGATGAAACATGTGCAGACACCATATCCACTCGGCCTGAGTGACAATATTTATCAACAAGGAAATATTTCAAAAAGATCCTAAAAGTGACATTTTTTCTGTAATTTCTATTCCAAAGCATAACTGTAGGTCTCATGGTAGTAGGCATAAAATGTAACATCAAACGTAAATCGTGCGAAACTATGTCAGTCGCTGATTTGCATACTATTCTAAATGGTGTGGAAAGCACTCTATTCTTTCTCGTCTTACCTCTTTGTTCATTTCTTTACTTAAGTTGATCGACGAAGAAGCTGACAAAAATGTTATTCTTACAGATCCCTTGTATAACAGTGCTTGCATAATTCAAAGTTACACACAACATGTTCTCCGACCCCATATTGAAAAGGAGTCTGATCACATCAGGAATTTTCTAAACTTAAAATATCTTAATAAGGATATTGCTTTCATTGACATGCCAAGTATTTTCAAGATAATGGTGTAGTAGATTCTATTCCTAAATATTAAAAAAAATCTGAAAATCCTGTAATTTGTTATAAGTATTAAAAAACAAACATTTAGAAATATTATTTTCAACTACAACAAAATAGTTTCTGACCTCGATATAGTAAATAACACTACTAAGGAATGTAAGTGTAATACATCACAATTTTGCTGTGCTACAGCAGGTCATGTAATCAGGGGTGATTTTGACATGATAGATAAACGTATTCTGTTTTAAGCTTGATTGATCAGAGATCAGCAGAGCTTATGTCATGGTGCGGCGTCCGGCGTCCGCCCGTCCGTCCGTCTGTCCGTCTGTCCTTTAAACATTTATTTGTAGCGACTACTCCTCTGAAACTACCGAATGGATATTCATGAAACTTTACAGAAATGTTGCCCATGAAGTCTAGTTGATTCTAGCAAAAATTCATGTTGATGTGAAATCCAAGATGGCCGCCAAAGCTAAAAATAGATTTTTAAAATACAAGTTTGTAGCGACTACTTCTTGAAAACTATAAGTGATATTGATACGGGACTTTTTCTAAAATGATCAGCATGATATGATGTTGGTCCTTGATTCGACGTTAAACATGGATGCCAGTGGCCATCTTTGTTAACATAGAGTTATATAGTAAAAACTTGAAGCGATTACTCCTCTGAAAATACTTGGCAGATTTTCATGAAACTTTACATTATGTTGCTCTTGATGTCTAATTGATCCTAGCAAAATTTCAGATTGGCCAGAAATTCAAGATGGCCGCCACAGCTAAAAATAGATTTTTAAAAAATAAGTTTGTAGTGACTACTTCTTGAAAACTATAAGTGATATTGATATGGGACTTTTTCTAAAATGATCAGCATGACATGATGTTGATCATAGTCGAAGATTATTTTTATTTGACGTTAAACATGGCTGCCAGTGGCAATTTTTGTTTACATAGAGTTATATAGTAAAAACTTGTAGCGACTACTCCTCTGAAACTGCTTGAAAGATGTTCATGAAACTTCACAGGAATGTTGCTCTTGATGTCTAGTTGATCCTAGAAAAAGTTCAGGCTGGCCGGAAATTCAAGATGGCCGCCAAAGCTGAAAATAGATTAAAAATAAATAAATTTGTAGCGACTACTTCTTGAAAACTGTAAGTGATATTGATATGGGACGTTTTCTAAAATGATCAGCATGACATGATGCGACTTTAAACATGGCCGCTAGCGGCCATCTTTGTTAACATAGATTTATATAATGAAAACTTGTAGCGACTACTCCTCTGAAACTACTTGACGGATGTTCATGAAACTTCACTCGAATGTTGCTCTTGATGTCTTATTGATCCTAGTAAAATTTCAGGTCGGCCGGAAATTCAAAATGGCCGCCACGGCTTAAAATAGATTTTCAAAAAACAAGTTTGTAGCGACTACTTCTTGAAAACTGTAATTGATATTGATATGGGACTTTTTCTAAAATTATCAGCATGACATGATGTTGGTCCTTGTCGAAAATATTCAAAAAACAAGTTTGTAGCGACTACTTCTTGAAATCAAAATCAATCAGTAGAGCTTCAATGTCATTGACCTCTTGTTTAAAGTTACTAAGTATAGATTATCTTCAATTATTGTTTTAATGTATGTAGTGCTCAGATTGCCCAATCCATTGAGGATTTTCGTATAAAATGGTGTCGTAGAGAACATGCTGACCCAAACTCTCTTTTAACTTGGAAAAAGTCACATCTACTTTTATAATGCTAACCTTTCTTTAATTTCTCCGATACCTAGGTTTTCGTTTGATAATTTAAAATCAGGAATTCAAGAATTTCAAAATAAATTTGTTTTAGTTCCTGCTGATAAAGCAGCTAACAATGTAATTATTTTTTGACTCCTACATTACGTCAATGTTTTATTTTTGGAACTTGGTAGCACTAATTCGTATGCTCCAGTTCTATTTACTGAGGATGATGTTGTTTCAACACACATTCTGGATGCAATACTTTCAAGGCAGGGGTAGACGAAAAGCAAAACAAACTATAAACTGGATTCCTAAATTATATAAACAATCCATATAAGGCCCACTTTATTTCAAATTCTACTGCCTGCACCACCACAAACATCTCCAAACTTTTGACTTATTGTCTTACTGCCGTTAAAGATCACGTTAAACAGTATTGTGCTAAAACTTATGAAAACTCTGGGATTACTTTATTTTGGTCTATTAAAAATTAAGGGGACGTTTTTGATAAGATTTGTAACAAACGTCAAGTTTCATCTGTAAGTACTTATGACTTCTCGACATTATACACTGAACGACTTTAAAAATGCAACAACGAAATAAACTAAGATAACTGACATATTTCAATAGAAATTAACTTTTAATTTCATCTATTCTATTTAACCATATCTACAGTTGAATTGCTGAAAATTTCATTCAAATTAATCAACACTAAACTTGTTTAATTCAAAATATAACATTACTACCCCCAAAAGCAAAAGTCACAATATCCACCATTAGCGGCATTGCACGCCTGACATCTCCTACGCATATTGGGATATACCGGGTATTAGTTTTGTGACTTTTGCTTTTGAGGGTCGTACTGTTATGCTCTGAATTTAACAAGTTTACTGTTGATCAATTTGAATGAAATTTTCAGCAAGTCAACTGTCGATATTGTTCAATAGAATAGATGAAATTAAAATTTAAGTTCTATTGAAATATGTCAGTTATCTTAGTTTATTTCCCTATTGCGTTTTTAAAGTCGTCCAATGTATACAACCTTACCACATCACCTTATCCAAGACAAGCTTAATTCTCTTATTCAAAAAACCTTCGCTAGAGAAAAAACTACATTTTGAGCCTGTAATAATACCAAAGCGTTTTTTACTAACGACAGCTTAGACAATTACACTATGTGGACTTTTGAAGCACTCAATTTCCTATTAGTTAATGTTTTCGGCAGGTATGGAACTACCGCTTATAGACAATTTGTTTGTTTATCTAAGGTTGCGAACTGTGCACCTCTCGTCGCAGATTTTTCTTTTCTTGTATTGCTATGAAAACGATTTCATGTTGTCTTTCATCCTATACTCAGGCAGATGCAATTGAAGGCTTTAATGATACCTCTCAGTACTTGGATGACATATTGAACATTGACAACCCTTTCTTTTCTACTATGGTTAATACTATCTATCTTAAGGAGCTTTAACTCAGCAAAGCTAACAGTTCTGATACTGTTGCTTCTTTTCTTGATTTACATCTCTCTTTTGAAAATGGCGACATAATTAGTAAAATCTATGACAAGAGTGGTGATTTTAATTTTGATATTGTTAATTATCCCCATTTAGATGGGGATATTCCCCGAGCTACTTCTTATGGGTCCTATGTTTCTCAACTTAGTCGTTTCCCTAGAGCTTGTAGTCGTGTTGAGGACTTTAATATTCGTAATATATGTATAACTAAAAAGCTACTCCAGCAGGGCTTCCGTTACAATAACCGTTGCAAAATTGTATTATCGTAACTATGCTCTACTTTTAAAATATAAAAGAAGTTTAAGAACTCTTCTGCGACAAGGACTATCACAAACTGACTTTTATGGTGATGTGATTTACATAAGGTCATAATCACTTTCATACAAGCTTTATTAAACTTGTGAAGAAGTTATCAAAAGAGGTTATGACCCTATCATTTTGCATCGTTCTACATATGTTTAGTGGTTGAGCCATTTACAGTTCACCACTATGCTTTCCTCTTTGATTGTACGATGACCGGATAGATTGTGGACCCTGTGATGACGTCTACCTAAATCCTTATAGGACGGTAGCTTTGATGTTTGTCTTTAATCTTGTCTTGGCGTACCCTTAACGTTTTGTTCTCTTATTGCTCTGGCTTCTGCCAAGTCATTGGGTAAAGACTTTGTGGCTTTCTAGCCTTTGTTTTTTAGTATGCCGTGGTGCGGTGTCCGTCGTCCGTCCGTAAACTTTTTTTGGTAGCGACTACTCCTTTGAAACTACTGAATGGATTTTCATGAAACTACACAGAAATGTTGCCCATGAAGTCTAGTTGATCCTAGCAAATATGCATGTAGATGTGAAATCCAAGATGGCCGCCAAATCTAAAAATAGGTTTTTAAAAAACAAGATTGTAGCGACTACTTCTTGAAAACTATAAGTGATATTGATATGGGACTTTTTCTAAAATGATCAGCATGACATGATGTTGGTCCTTGTCGAAAAATCATTTTGATTCGACGTTAAACATGGCTGCCAGTGGCCATCTTTGTTTACATAAAGTTATATAATGAAAACTTGTAGCGACTACTCCTCTGAAACTACTTGACGGATTTTCATGACACCTCACAGGAATGTTGCTCTTGATGTCTAATTGATCCTAGCAAAATTTCAGGTCGTCCGGAAATTCGATGGCCGCCACGGCTAAAAATAATTTTTCAAAATACAAGTTGGTAGCGACTACTTCTTGAAAACTATAAGTGATATTGATATGGGACTTTTTCTAAAATGATCAGCATGACATGATGTTGGTCCTTGTCAAAAGTCGTTTTGATTCGACGTTAAACATGGCTGCCAGCGGCCATCTTTGTTTACATACAGTTATATAGTAAAAATGTGTAGCAACTACTCCTCTGAAACTACTTGGCGGATTTTCATGAAACTTTACAGGAATGTTGCTCTTAATGTCTAATTGATCCTAGCAAAATTTCAGATCGGCCAAAAATTCAAAATGGCCGCAACAGTTAAAATAGATTTTTAAAAAATAAGTTTGTAGCGACTACTTCTTGAAAACTGTAAGTGATATTGATATGGGACTTATTCTAAAATGATCAGTATGACATGATGGTTATCCGAGTCAAATATTATTTTGATTCGACGTTGAACATGGCTGCCAGTGGCCATCTTTGTTTACATAGAGTTATATAATGAAAACTTGTAGCGACTACTCCTCTGAAACTACTTGACGGATTTTCATGAAACTTCACAGGAATGTTGCTCTTTATGTTTAATTGATTCTAGCAAAGTTTCAGATCGACCAGAAATTCAAGATGACCGCCACAGCTAAAAATAGATGTTTAAAAAATAAGTTTGTAGCGACTATTTCTTGAAAACTATAAGTGATATTGAAATGGGACATTTTTTTAAAATGATCAGCATGACATGATGTTATCCGAGTCGAACATTGTTTTGATTCGATGTTAAACATGGCAGTCAGCGGCTATCTAATTGATCCTAGCAAAATTTTAGGTAGGCCGGAAATTCAAGATGGCCACCGTGGCTAAAAATATATTTTCAAAATACAAGTTTGTAGCAACTACTTCTTGAAAACTATAAGTGATATTGATATGGGACTTTTTCTAAAATGATCAGCATGACATGATGTTGGTCCTTGTCAAAAATCGTTTTGATTCGATGTTAAACATGGCTGTCGGCGGCCATCCTTCTTTACATAGAGTTATATAATGAAAACTTTTAGTGACTACTCCTCTGAAACTACTTGATGGATTTTCATGAAGCTTCACAGGAATGTTGCTCTTGATGTCTAATTGATCGTAGCAAAATCTCAGGTCTACCGGAAATTCAAGATGGCCGCCATGGCTAAAAATATTTTTTCAAAAAACTTGTATGTAGCGACTATTTCCTGAATTCAAAATCAATCAGTAGAGCTTCAAGGTCATTGACCTCTTGTTGAGAGATTATAGCCTGGCGGGGATATCTTTATTTACACTGTCCCGTTTATTGGGATGACAATAGGGTAAGAGTGAGGTTTGGTGCAACCTAGAATCTGATTTAAACTCTCAGCAGCCTATTTTAGCCCTATTGTCAACCATTGTGTGATTTTGATGTCTTATCTTGCCTTTTATTCATTTTTATATATAGTTGTTCTTTGTTTCTTTGTGTGTTTGTGGTTGACTGTCGTCCTTGTATGTTACTTTTCCTGTTTGATTTGTATATCTGCTTTTATTGTATTCTATATTATTTGTATTTCTTCCGTAACTATGTGTTATGGGACTAAGCATTGTCTGCCTTTAAAGATATCATGATGACATTTCAAAGTTGATTCTTCTTATTACATGGAATGCTTGAGGTTACGAGGGTGCTTCAAAAAGTTCTGTCACTAGGCATATATCATTTGAACTGGATATTACACTGAGATAAAGTAGTGTATTTATAGTACTACTGGGTTCGCTCTCTTAAATTCCAAAACACAAATGAAAATTTTCCGGTTATTTCTACCCCCGAATTACCTCCCCCTACCACACCTTTTGGATACTGGCATCTCTGAAAATGTCCTTGTTACAAAACGTTGTCAACATTATTTGAATAATTCTATGCTTTTAAATTTTCTTGTACTCCATCTCTTGTTATTCGCCCATAATCCATCAAAATGATTGTCGAGAATTCGGAAAAGTCTTGCTGCAAACCAGATATGAGTGAATGCATATCCCTTAATTTAAGCATAAATAACACTGATTTTCTTCATTTTGTTTACTGAAATGTTATAATATCTTTTAAATGTCGTAATTATTCTAATGTATTAATATGTTTTCATAATTTTTTACAAAACCTAGTCCTTCAGGGTTTAAATTTTATATTCAACACATTATTGTAGAATTTTCTACAATGTTTAGTGAAAATATTGATCATCCAAAAATGCTATTTCAGAAGACGGCCCTTCCATTTAATGTCCATTTATCATTAAATTAATTTTACACGTTAGCTTAAAATGTTAATTTCTAAGACAATGCCTTTTCATCTACCATGCTTAAATTCTGAATCTTGTAATGCACATATATAACTGGTAATGTAGGAGACATTCCAAAGGTCTTCGACTAGTACCTAAAGAGAAACAGCCATTTAAAAAAGTAACAATTAACATACCTGAAAAAAAACTCAGGACGAAAATGCCTCAGTATGTATAAGTGATGTGTATTAAATGTTCCATAACTTTCGTCACACAAAAGATACAGCATTCATTTTACCATCAATGGAATGGTATCAAAACTCTCTTTCATTTGGTATCAAACATCAACACTCACAACGAGCACATAATTGTTAAAACGCGTAGGTGACATAACTTATTGAATGACCCTCGTATGTTTAAGGTTAATGGGGTCATCTTGATTATCTCTTGTAAAAACGTGTTTTAATGGAATTTCCCACGTTCTTGTTTGGTTGTTATTATGATAACATGTTATATTACATAGAAAGTAATATGATTCAATGTTCTCTGGGTTAATTTAATTTTCTCTTTAACTCGTTCAGTGGATATTTAGACAATCAAAGAAAGTTGAACTTTGCGAAAAGCATCACTAGGCTAATTGATTAACAATGTGAACCGATATATATATTTGTACGAAATACTGGGAATATAAAAGCTATATCTACTCGTTTGCTGTACTGCGAAATATCTCCCAGTGGGAGTTATTTTACGGACATCGTCGTCAGATTCCGCCACTAGGGAATACTGATTAAGAAAATTAACGAAGATTTCCGGTTCCACTTGTTTTGTTTGTATGACGTTATGTTGTCTTGGCATTCTCGTGCAAACTGGTGTAAAAAGGCGTGAATCATTAGAAATATTAATAAAATATGATTTTAAATTATGTCCGCACTCGTTCTTATATCGGGTCCATTTCTCTACCTCGGGAGATATTTCCCTTATCTCAAAAACACAGGTTATTAAACTCTATATATTATACTCTTCTATAAAACCACCTCCGAAAGTACATTTACTTTGGGTAGGCTGATTGAACCTAGTTGTAACCCCTGACATAATTTAGGTTAATGTTTAGGACATTTAATTGACAAATTTGGTGCTCCATCAAACATTGTACTAGGAAGCTATGTTTAAATTACGTTGTTATGTTGACACACATTGACATTATGTTTTTTTTACTTGGATAGCTAAAAACCTACTAGTATAAATGTTTACCTGTTAACATTATAGCATTATTTGCATTAAATGTTCGTTTTAATTGTGTTAACTACAGAATGGTGCATCACGTCAACATTATTCGGCATCAGGAGATGTTACTACAGAGACGGACAGCAGCTGTACCGACTCTGAGAAACGCTACCGATCAACACTTACCTTGGCACTGTACAAAACATTTACTGGTAATGCAGACAAAACTGTCAGATTTGAATGTGGAATACCCTCATTCCCGGGTCTAACAGTAGCCCTGTACACCCCGAAGTCTCCAGAAATTGCATTCGCAGGTAAATTAAAACCTGAAGCGATTCATTGTGATTACAAAATAAAGGGAATATTTTCATGTATCATACTGTGAGTGTATACAAATAACAGACATGTAGAATACAAAACAGGAAACAGACAACATAAAGTAGTTATATATCCTGTATCATTTTAATGTAATTCTGCTTGCTTGGTATATTAATTAAAACTTTCAGTGGTAATTGTCTTCGATTTACATTATTGGTGCAATATTTTCAACAGTTTGTTATAAGAAAGAAAAAATGTTTAGAACTGTTCAATTAATTATTAATATTTACAAATATGCAACTTATGCGGAAAAACAAACTGGATGCCACTAGTTGTAAAAAAAATCCATATGATAAGCTGAAGTAAATGTGTAACCACATCATCTGATATATATATATATATATATTCCTTCATATAACCATTAAGTAAAAAGGACTTTTAGCATGCCACAATGAAATGATAAATAGTAACAGCATGGACAGCCGATAATTGTATTTTCCTTAACTATAGTGAAAGTCACAACTATAACTCTAAAAGATGGTCCAGCTGAGGTAACAAGCAGTTCAGTCATAACTGTGACCAGCGGTGTGACAAAGACTCTGATATGTTCTCCATCATCCAGTAGACCGACAGCTACTATTGTGGGGTACATTGGTAATGTAAAAAGGCAGAGATTAACATCTACAAGCTTTACATTTACTCCATCAGACAATGATCATGGCGAGCATATATACTGTAAAGCATTTAACTTCGCAACGGAAAGTCAGGGAGTGTTTTCAGAGAAGCCTAAACTCTATGTTCAAGGTATTTATGTGTTTTGGTGTTACAGTTGCCATGTCTTGTCTTGTTTAACAGATTCAAATACATCACGGATAGCATTGAAATGGGATAACATTGAAATGGACAATTTTGTAATGAGCGTTACGCTTTTGGATCGGTTAGTTTAACTCCTCCGGAACCATCAGTGAAACTTTTACCAACGTAAACCACAAGTTATTTTACTTACCAGAACTCGTGGTATGGGTCATGTAAGGAAGATTACAGTTTCCTAAGCATATATCTTAATTTGCTGTAAATTTAATGTATGTTGGCAAAATTCTATTTCATAATTTTTCATACAACTAGAATGTCACAATGTCAAGATACTATTTAAGGAAAGATATGACGTTGTTCGCAGACAAGATCCTATTCTTACGAAATCTAAAGTTATTTCTAATTAATGTAACTTTTCTAAGTACTAAGCATTTGGTTCATGTCCATATATACAAGTAGATATACAAGTCGAACCGGAAATGTAGCATTCAAGGACCACAGTCAACCAAAAACACACGCAAAAACAAACAATAATTACAAAGATTAATAAAATATATGACATCACAAACATGAAAGGGTTGACAATAGGGCTACCACCTTGGAACGGTCAATGGCAAAAAAAGGTTGATGGTGGTTTAAACCAGGTTCTAGGGTGCACTAAACCTGACCTTACGTTATTATCATCCCTATAAAACGGCACAGTATAAGTAAAGACATCCCCTCCAGATTATATTCTCTAACAAACAGTGCAGCATTAGTATGCAATATAAGTATAACACATAACTGATCATGCATATATGAATATAGAAAACAAAAGCATAGAAAGCCACAAAGCAAGTACTCAGTGACTTGGCGGAAGCCAGAGCAGCAAGAGAATAACCGTTAAAGGTACGACAAGAAGTTTTTAAGACAAACATTAAACGATACTGTCATTTGAGAAGGTAGATAGACGTCATCATAGGGTCCATACTCTGTCCAGTCATCGCACAATCAAAGTGGAAAGCATAGTGGCAAACTGTAAAAAAAGGGTCAACCACTAAACATGCGTTGCAAAATGATAAGATCATAAGCTCTTTTGATAAACATTTTAACACGTTTAGTATAGATTGTACAGTGATTATGACCAAGGATCAAAGAAGTCAGTTTGTGGTTGTCCTAGTCGCAGAAGAGTTCTAAAATTACTTTTATATTTTAAAAGCGGAGTTTCAAAGTTTTTGGTAATGGTAGCCATGCTAGAGTAGCTTCTTAGATATAGAGGATCTTACATGAGTACTCATTCATTATTGAATTTATTAAACGAATGGCAAAATGATAGATCATTTTTGCTAACAAGTTTAATCAATTCAATAATGACTGAGAACGAATGTTAGATTCTATTTATCACATAACTCACATATCGACTTTTTTCGTATTTTGCCTGTTGCTTTAACATGCGAAACCGACATAAACCGTGGGAATTGGATCATAGTCATTATTGATTTTTTGTCAGTGCATACTAGGCTTATTTGCATACTTATATAACTAGTATTAAAAGTGGTATATTGAAAATATAGTATGGTGTTATTCCACTCCAACACCGTAACTTATGTGATAAATACATATAGTACGAATTCCTCAACACAACTACAAGCCCCAGAAAAACGAACAAGTCAAGTAAACATAGACACCATAAGAAGTTGCTCGGGGAACATTCCCGTCTAAGTTGGGATAATTAACAATATCAGAATTAAAATCAACTCTCTAAAATTTAACCAACTACTCCACCACTTTCAATAGAGAGATGTTAATCAAGAAAAGAAGCGACAGTACCAGAAATGTTAGCCCTATTGAATTAACGTTCATTAGGATAGATAGTATTCACCATAGTAGAAAGGAAAGGATTGTCAGATACTGAGAGATGTCATTTAAGGCTTCAATTGCATGTGCCTGAAAATTTGGTGAAAGTATAAGAACAAACAAGTAGTGCACAGTCCGTACCCATGAAGTTTCATTCCAGGCCCATTAGTACTTTTCAATTTATGATCCAGACAAGAATACTAAGTATGAAATTACAAAGGGCAATAACTCTTATTGCTTTCAGTGAAGATAGTTATGGTTCTTAAAATTTGCATTTCCTCTCATTACCCTCTAATATTGGGTGAAGTTTAATTCCATTAGTAGATTTTAAGTTAAGCTGCGGACAAGAATTCTTAGTAGTTTAAACGTATTTCTTTTACATCGATTGTGAAACCAAGTTCTTGCAACTTATATTAATCACTCTCGATGTCTTCCCGGGTAGAATCACTACTAAGCGATTGGGATTATTTATCTTGCTCAATGATAAATAACATGATCACTGCGAGGACCAAACCCACAACCTTTCGGTCTGGGGTCCAACGCTCAGCCACAGGACCACGCACTCCACTAGAATTCTTAGTACAGAGTTATAGTTCTTGCACTCTGCACATCATCTCTTGCCATCTAGCATTGTGTGAAGTTTAATTCCAATTCTATTATATGTAGTAGTTTTAAGTTAAGCTGCGGACAAGAATTTTGAGTTTTGGTTCTTGCACTCTGCACTTCCTCTCATTGCCTACTACCATTGTGTGAAGGTCATACTCAGTGATTCATTTTGAAATCTGCTTTAATGAGTCCCTGGGACTCACATATATTTGAAACAATGGGCCAAACTAAAAAATATTGGATACCAGGATTTTTTCTAACAAAATTCGTTAAAAGTAATCTATGTAACACAATATCCCAGGGACTCTATTATGCAGATTTAAAGAACAGAAATTGCATTGCATAAGTTAAAGCTTTATTTTACTTTAAACAACACATCTTAAACTTCTGAATTCCCTCTGATTTACTCTCATCTGGGTTCTCTCCAGAAATTTATGAATGCATGCTGTTTTTTCATTTTTCTTTGGGGCGATTAGGGATAAGGTAATAACCGCGCGTCATTCTTTTATAATTAAACTTCTGAGGGATTGGAACTTGTTTTTATCACTTTTTACACATCAACATTTAATATATATTGCACTTTCAGACAATTTTGAAATTAAATATATTTCCCATTGTGATAATTTAAGTTTATTAGCCACATGTATCTAGCACCTGTGCACATACAGCCCCCACCCCCAACCCCACCCCAACCCCACCCCACACCACCCCCAACCAAACCCAACCAACTTAAATTTTCATTTTAAAGTTGTAAAAGTATATTAAGCACCCATAATGCACTACTATGTTGCCTAAATATTGTAAAAAAATGCTGTCACATAAATGGATTTCTTAAAAAATATATGATCAATTATGAATAATATTTATATCTTCCTTTCCTAAATTACTATTTCCCACTAAGTTTTAAATGTGTTATCCTATATCACTAAAATATATAAAGCCTATTAACAACAACCCATAGGAGGTAATATTGGTAATTGAAATACAAAGTGTACCTTTTAATACCGTTTCAGAACAAATTTTGTCCGAAATACATACCAACCGAATTTGCTACTACTTTTGCCGATTTTTCACTTCTAAAAACAGTAAAATATCAGCAAAATATGTGCATACAGTTTCAAAACTGTATCATTTTCGTGTTGATTCCTTATTATATTGCTACCATTCTTTGATTTCCAAAGTATTTCTTTTAGAATCTGTGCTTATATTGGCGCAGTTGTCTCGGTTCTGTAACGGGTAATCATCATCATAAAAATCTCTATATTTTTTCGTTATATTATGTTTTCAAACAGTCTACACAAACTTTAAACAGTTCAATTAGTCCTGAGTAGTTTGACACGCCAATCAAGTGTCAATTTAATTTATTGTGGGTAATTTTTAGCTCGACTGATCAGAGATCAGCAGAGCTTATGCCGTGGTGCGGCGTCCGTTGTCCGTCCGTCCGTCCGTCTGTCCGTAAAACTTTTATTTATAGCGACTACTCCTCTGAAAATACTGATGGATATTCATGAAACTGATCAGAGATCAGCAGAGCTTATGCCGTGGTGCGGCGTCCGTTGTCCGTCCGTCCGTCTGTCCGTAAACTTTTATTTATAGCGACTACTCCTCTGAAAATACTGATGGATATTCATGAAACTTTACAGAAATGTTGCCCATGCAGTCAAGTTGATCCTAGCAAAAATTCATGTTGATGTGAAATCCAAGATGGCCACCAAAGCTAAAAATAGATTTTTAAAATACAAGTTTGTAGCGACTACTTCTTGAAAACTGTAAGTGATATGGGACTTTTTCTGAAATGATCAGCATGACATGATGTTGGTCCTTGTCAAAAATCATTTTGATTAGACGTTAAACATGGCTGCCAGTGGCCATCTTTGTTTACATAGAGTTATATAGTAAAAACTTGTAGCGACTACTCCTCTGCAACTACTTGGCGGATTTTCATGAAACTTTACATGAATGTTGCTCTTGATGTCGAATTGATTCTAGCAAAATTTCAGGTCGGCCAAAAATTCAAGATGGCCACCACAGGTAAAAATATATCTTTAAAAAATAAGTTTGTAGCGACTACTTCTTGAAAGCTATAAGTGATATTGATATGGGACTTTTTCTAAAATGATCAGCATGACATGATGTTGATCCTCGTCGAACATTATTTTGATTCGACGTTAAACATGGCTGCAAGTGGCCATCTTTGTTTACATAGAGTTTGTATGGTAACGATTTGTAGCAACTACTCCTCTGAAACTATTTGACGGATTTTCATGAAACGTCACAGGAATGTTGCTCTTGATGTCTAGTTGATCCTAGCACAATTTGAAGTCGGCCGGAAATTCAAGATGGCCACCATGGCTAAACATAGATTTTTAAAAACAAGTTTGTAGCGACTACTTCTTGAAAACTGGAAGTGATATTGATATGGGACTTTTTCTGAAATGATCAGCATGACAAGATGTTGATCCTTGTCGAAAATTATTTTGATTCAAGATTAAATATGGCTGCCAGTGGCCATCTTTGTTTACCTAGAGTTATATAGTAAAAACTTCAACTTGTAGCGACAACTCCTCTGAAACTACTTGACAGATTTTTATGAAACTTCACAGGAATGTTGATCTAGCTATCAAAATCTATCAGTAGAGCTTCAAGGTCATTGACCTCTTGTTTAAAAACAAGTTTGTAGCGACTACTTCTTGAAAACTGTAAGTGATATTGAATGGGACTTTTTCTGAAATGATCAGCATGACAAGATGTTGATCCTTGTCGAAACTTATTTTGATTCGACATTAAACATGGCTGCCAGTGGCCATCTTTGGACCTTAACACAGTCTAGGGATTTCAATACTAGCGAACACTATCAGTTAGTAAAACGTTGTTACTGATTGGATGACATGACAAATACTTTTTACCCAATCAGAATACGCGTACTACATTGTAATTGCGTTCTACTTTAACCAGTGTCGTGTTATATTTGTTCCCTTGCTATCACATCGAAAACGGTTATTTACCCGTTGTAAAATTTTCGAGTAATGCGTCCATGTTTAAGAATGATGTGTCCTCAGAAAAAAAAAATGTGCGTCTAGGACGCCGGACGCAGAGCAAAATGAACCACTGCATACTACACCAATTCATTTTCCATAGATGTACATTATAGCTGTAAGCTCTGTCCTGAGTTCTGTACTGAGTTCCCTAATATAAGAAGCTATATTTGTGCTTAGTTGCTTTGATAGACCTATCTTCGTTTTATCAAAAAAACATACACAAACCATACACTGAGTACGTTTTGAAAAGCGGTTTGGGTCGGATGGTGCTGGCCCACCTACTAACAAATTATGAATACATTGCACAAATGTATGATTTTACCTTTATAAGTAGTCTTCAAAAGTTGACTTTATTCTTTTAGCAAGATTTTTTGGTTTGTTTACCTTGTCAACTAATCAAACTTAAGAGATTCTGTGTAATAGCTCCGAATTTACCCTGGAACTTTTTCCATGTCCGCTGATTGGTTGGTAATTGGTGTAGTCTGATCTGAAGGATTAGTATATTTTAAATTTAGCTGCGGACAAGTATTTTAAGTATAGCGTTATGGTTCTTGCACTCTCTCTTTGTCATCTAGCATTGCGTGAAGTTTCATTCCAGTCCCATAAGCAGTTTAAAGCTCGACTATTCGAAGAATAAGAGAGCTTATGTAATCACCCCGGCGTCGGCGTCGGCGTTGGTGTCGGCGTCGGTGTCCCACATCAAGGTTTGCGTGTAAGCTGAGTTTACAAGTCTATATCTCTTACATTTCTTATCCTAGCACAACCAAATTTGTTCATGGGCTTCCTTATAGCAATATCTTAATGGCTGCATAAGCAATTTTGGTTCCTGTAACCCATGGGCTCCCATTGATCCCAAATTATGCCCATAAAATGTGTCCCATTTCACATCAAATTTTGCGTGTAAGCTGTGTTTACAAGTCTATATCTCTTACAATTCTTACCCTAGCACAACCAAATTTGGCCATTAGCTTCCTTATAGCATTCCTTATAGCATTATCGTATGGGCTGCTTAAGTAATTTTGGTTCATGTAACCCCTGGGCTCCCATATATTTTTTTATTTTTATGTTTTACCATATTTCTGTGTTGTTTTGGTCAATTCTGACACATATATGTTGCCCTCCCCACCCCCGCCTCTACCACATCCCACTTAAACTCAATTTTTGTTTTGTTTTTTTTACATATTTTTGTGTTGTTTTGGTGAATTCTTACATAGCTTCTTACACATATATGTTGCCCTCACCACCCCCACTCCCCCCACCATCCACCCCCGCCTCTCTCCCAACCCCATCCCGCACCCCACTCAAAACTCATTTTTTTATTTTTATTTATTCTTTTACTTATTTCTGTGTAGTTTTGGTCAATTCTTACACATAGCTATGTTTTGCTCCCAACCCCACTCCACATTGTTGTAGCCTTGTTTTCTGATGGTATGTACTAGCAATAAATTTATTATTCTCTGAAAAATCGAATAGTCGAGCTGCGCTGTTCTCCGACAGCTCTTGTTAAGTTAAGCTGCAGACACTAATTCAAAGTATAGATTTATTGTTCTTGCACTCTGCACTATAAGCCATTTTATTTAAACTGAACAAACATTGAAATGCCACTATGCTGTGATTCCTATGATGACGTCTACCTAAAGCCAACAGGACGGTGACGTTTGATGTTTGTCTGCAGTCTTGTCTTGTCGTGCTCTCAATGGTTTATTTTTTTGTTGCTCTGGCTTCTGCCAAGTCAATGAGTACCTTCTTTGTGGCTTTCTAGGCTATTTTTTTGTATTTATACACGAGCATTTTTGTGTTTTACTTATATTGCCTACTAATGCTGCCTTGTTGGTTAAAGAATAATTCATGGCGAGGATTTCTTTATTTACACTGTCCCGTTTTATTGAGGTGAAGTAAAGTAAGTGTGAAGTTTGGTGCACCCTAGAACCTGGTTTAATCCCCCAGCGGCATGTTTTGCCACTGACCGTTCCAATGCGGTAGCCCTATTGTCAACCCTTTTTTTGTTCGTGACATTATATGCCTTTATTTCTTATTAACATTGCCATTCATGTTTGTCGTTTTGCGTATTTTTGGGTTTACAGTGTTCTGTGAAAGCTGCATTCCCTGTTCAACTTTTATAGATACTTTAATTGCAAAAAAATGCTATAGTTTGCCTTGTCAACTTCTCGCACCTTCAGTTTGTGTCCGATCTTTACCAAACTTGGCTAAAGGCATAATATCAATGAAATCTCAGACGCGTTTGACAAATAACCAGATAATAAACGCTAGAGTTATGGACCTTGAATTAATAAACAATGCTATATTTTGCCTTGTCAACACTCTAGCGCCTTCATTTTACATCTGATCTTTACTAAACTTAACCAGAAGTTCAATATTAATAGAAGCTCGGACGATTTTTGAAAACCAACAATATCGAATATAAACATCAGAGTTATAACCCTTGATTTAATAAAAACATTATTTTTGGATTTAACAAATCCCAGAGTTCTGGCCCTTGATTTAATAAAGCTGTTTTGCCTTGTCAATTACCTAATGCCTTCATTTTGCATCGGATCTTTACAAACTTGGTCTTAGTCATAACATCAATGAAAAATCAGACGAGTTCGAATACCACTTATATCGGATAATAAACAGAGTCATTGCCCTTGATTTAACGAAAATATTCTGTTTTTTGCATGGTCAACACTCTTTCATCCTATCCAAATTAAACTGTCACAGAATGTGTAGTGAATAATCAAATCTTGGACAAGTTCTATCGAAAATGGTTATGATACGATTATTCTTGGCTGAGTTATGGCATTTGAATTGGTGACATTTGCCATATTTGGTAATGCGCACTGGAAACCTTGGGTTATGTGTTCAAATCTCACTGGAGGCAAAACATTTGTTATTTTTTATATCATCATTTTGTTGTTTTCCTCATAAACAACATTGGTTCTTTTGTTCAAATGCCAGCGGTGCATTATTTGTTTAGCATAGCTGAACACCTATCAGCTTGTTTGACATGTTTAGCTCTACTGGCCGTCGTCTGTCCGTCCGTCGTCCGTCCGTCCGTCGTTAACTTTTGTATCGTTAAGACGATAGGGCCTTCATTTTTCATCCGATCTTTACCAAACTTTAACAGGTTGTTAATATCAATGAAAGCTCGGATAAGTTTGAAAACCAGCCAGATCAAACCAGTAACAGCAGAGTTATGGCCCTTGATTTAGTTCAAATGCTATATTGCTATATTTTGACTCGTTAAGACGATAGGGCCTTCATTTTTAATCCTATCTTTACCAAACTTTACCAGATTGTTAATATCAATGAATGCTCAGACAAGTTCGAAAACCAGCCAGATCGGACCAGTAACAACGGAGTTATGGTCCTTGGTTTAGTTAAAAATGCTATATTGCTATATTTTGCCTCGTTAAGACGATAGGGCCTTCATTTTTAATCCTATCTTTACCAAACTTTACCAGATTGTTAATATCAATGAAAGCTCGGACAAGTTTGAAAAACAGCCATATCGAACTAGTAACAGCGGAGTTATGACCCTTGATTTAGTTAAAAATGCTATATTTTACCTCGTTAAGACGATAGGGGCTTCATTGTTCATCCGATCTTTACCAATCTTTATCAGATTGTTAATGTCGTTGAAAGCTCAAACAAGTTAAAATATCAGCCATATCGGACCAGTAACAGCGGAGTTATGGCCCTTGATTTAGTTCAAAATGCTATATTGTTAATATCAATGAAAGCTCGGACAAGTTTGAAAACCAGCCATATCGGACTAGTAACACCGGAGTTATGGTCCTTGATTTAGTTAAGTTAAGTTTAGGGGCTGCATTGTTCATCCGATCTTTACCAAACTTTATCAGATTGTTAATGTCGTTGAAAGCTCAAACAAGTTCAAAAATTCGGCCATATCGGACCAGTAACAGCGGAGTTATGGCCCTTGATTTAGTTAAAAATGCTATATTTTGCCTCATTAAGACGATAGGGCCTTTATTTTTAATTATATCTTTACCAAACTTTACCACATTGTTAATATCAATAAAAGCTCGGACTTCTTTGAAAATCAGCCATATCGGACTAGTAACAGCGGACTTATGGCCCTTGATTTAGTTAAAAATGCTATATTTTGCCTCGTTAAGACGATAGGGGGGGCTTCATTGTTCATCTGATATTTACCATACTTTATCAGATTGTTAATGTCATTGAAAGCTCGAAAAAGTTCGAAAAACAGCCAGATAGGACCAGTAACAGCGGAGTTATGGCCTTTCATTTAGTTAAAAATGCTATATTTTGCCTCGTTAAGACGATAGGGGCTTCATTGTTCATCCGATCTTTACCAAACTTTATCAGATTGTTAATATCAATGAACAAATAAAAAATTTGAATTATTTTTTTTGAATTATTTTTTTTGAATATATATTTTTTTTAATTATTAATTATTTTTTAAAAAAAATAAATTATGGTAGGGCCTTCATTTTTAATCTGATCTTTACCAAACTTTACCAGATTCTTTAGTTATGCCTTTGATTTAGTTAAAAAGCTGTTTTTTGCCCGAAACTTTCAAAAAAACGTAAATGACAGTCGCTCGCTTCATTGATGTTATAAGAGCCATGTTAGCCAGTAGAGCGTCCACGGGCCCTCTTGGGCCTCTTGTTTGATCTTTGCGAAGATCATCAGGTAAGTGATTCAGTACCATTTTGGCCCTCTTCTTTAGAGCATAGAATCTTTGTTTTCACTTGAATTCCACCAAATGTATACAGCCAGTAAAGCGATACAGGCCGTCTTTGGTCTGTTGTTTTATTTTAAACATATTTGATATAAGTTCTAAAATCTTTTACTCGTCAAGGCTAATGGATTCATTTCATTTGCAGTTGGTGCCAAATGTGAAAGAAAAATAAAAGTTGCAATTAAATTGTTTTATAAAAGTCTGTGCCACCAAAAGTATCCATAAAAAGATATTTCCCTGTGTCTAAAAATCTGACCAAATATCTCTAATTTGTGATTTAGTTAGCAGATGACTGGTCACACTTGATTTAATGAGTTTTGAAACACAGTGGAAGAATAGCAAGCAAGCAAGCTGTTACTGGTCTATATGTATGGAAATAATTGAAAATTAAAAATAAACTCGTTACTTTTTTAGTCCCCTACCGGTTTCTACTGGAGGGGACTATATGTTTGCTCGATGTCCGTAATTCTATCAGGCGTTGAATCATTGCGTCATTTCTTGCGACCAATTCATGTTTGGTCTGTTACTTGTACAATATGCATTGAGGGTATGTACACATGTTCAATATACCAAAATGATTTGTCGCGTATATCACCCTGGTCATATCTCAAATGTCAAGGCCACACATATACTTTAAAGGTCCAATTTATCTATCTGCATGTATCCTTTGATCCGAAAATAGTATACACACTGTTCTTTACTATGAGATGATGTGTCGTCTTCTTCTCCCAAGTCAGTAAATCAAAGGTCAATGTCACATTTAAACTCTAACGGTCCTCTAGGGATACTTTTGTGTCTACTTTAAATGTCTTAGGTCTAGTTCTTCTTTATCCTTTGATTTAATATTTTACACAAATGTTCATCACCATGAAACTATGTACCGGGACTACAGTCAGAGTCTTACCTTCAAGTTCAGTGTCACACTAAGATGTTGAAGGTTACTATAGTTTCCTGTCTCGGTTATAACTGCTTTATAAATGTTATTAACCATAAAACAATTTACTGGGATCAAAATCAGGTACTAACATTCTAGTCCAAGGTCACACTAATACTTTGAAGGTCATTGTTTTATAGTTTTCTTATTAACTACTTTATTTATCATTTGATCCAATCATATTATACACAATGTTTTATACTATGTGACGATGTGTCGTCTTCTTCAGGTCAGTAAATCAACGTCAATGTCACACTTAGACTCAAACGGTTCTCTAGGTATAATTTCGTGTCTTTACATTCGATCTATTTTACATACACGTTCACCACCATAAGATGACCAGAAGGCAGATTAATGTCTTCAGAGTCAAGTTCATAGAAAGACAAAAGGTTATTGCTATAAATCTTGTGTCCGGGCTATAACTTCTTTACCAAGTAATTTCAAATTATTATGCACAAATGTTCCACACTATAATACGATGTGTCTCTCTCCTCGCCCAGCTCAGTAATGTACATGTAAAGGTCACATAGAGACCTTAAATGGCATAGATCCATGTTTGTTTTCGGGTTTAAACTTCGCACCAATCACATCATTATAACAATAGTATATACAAAATAATGTTCATATCAATATAGTGATTTGTCCGGAACATTGACTGGTTATTATTTTCATGGTCAAATTCACACTTAGACTGAAGGTTATTGCTATGATTGTGTCTCCGGGCTATAACTTCTTTATGTATTATTCGATTCCATTATTATTATATACAAGTGTTATCCACCATGAGATGATGTGACGCGGGTTTCTCCCAAGAAGGTCAGTAACTCGTAGGTCAAGGTCACACTTAGTCTTTTCATAGGTTTAATTCTGTGCATCTATTTCAGGAATACTATACACAAATGTTCACCTCCATGTGACGCTGTATTGCGACTAACAGCATTGTACTTATCTTCCAGGTCGGTCAAGGTGATACTAGAATGGTTATAGCTATAATGTCGTGTTGTGCCTATAACTTATTTATCATTCGATTCCAGTAATATTAAACACAGATGTTCACCACCATAAGATGATGTTGCGATCAAAACTATGTCTTTACCTTCAACTTCTTTATTATTATTTTAACATAATACTATACACAGATGTTCACCACAAAACGATGTGTCATTGCCATTAGCCAGGTCCTTGTCTTTAAGGTCAAGCTCACACTTAAACTTGAAATTCATGTCAGGGCTTCCTGAATAACTTTACTTGTCATTCGATTCCTACATGTTCACCACCATGAGACGATTTATCATGATTGTATTTTTTCTTATGATACCTGTGTTATTGAATATCTGTATGATTTTGTCTCCTACCAGTGTAATGAGAAGGGTCTACTATCCATCTGTCTGTCCGTTCTCAAATATTACATCTTGATTTTGTGGGTTAATGCCTCCAAATATTTTCTTTTGATGTTTTGCAACTGTGTTTAGGGTCAATTTTTGCCTATGCATGTGCATATGTCTCCAATATGGCTGCCTGGTGGAAATTTTATTTTTCTATTTAATTAAATAGATGGTTACTGTTCTGGTAGGGTACTCATAATTATCTGAATTTGCTTGTTTTTAAGCTAATTAATTGACAGATATCCATTCAATAATTGTTTAAATATCTCGAATTTAACAAATGAGCTTAAAGTCCAGGTATTTCCTTCTTTATTTTTTTCTACAATAACATTTGATTATGGTTTAGTGAATTATATCTGCCTAATTGATACATAAATTACAATTTTGAAAGTGTTGGAGAAAATAAACAAATGCTATACCCTCATGAAAATATAGTTTCTGAATATTGGCTGAACCACTGTCTGAAATTCAACTGAACATTGTCTTATTCTTGGCTGAACAGATGTTATTTGGCGTTATTTGGCCTTGTCTGAATAATTACTTAAATTGAAACATATCCAGACAAAATTCAGACTGAAAATCGCCTGAATCTTCAGGGTTTATTCAGACTAAATTCAGACTGAAAAGTGTCTGAAATCTGAATCTCTCAGAACGTTAAGAAAGATTCAGAAAATGGTGCAGACACTATTCAGACTTTTATTCTGAAAAGTTGCTTAAACCTCTGTCTGAAATTTAACTGAACATTGTCTGATTCTTGGCTGAACAGACATTATTTGGCCTTGTCTGAATAATTACTTAAATTGGAACATATCCAGACAAAATTCAGACTGAAAATCATTTGAATCTTCAGAGTGTATTCAGACTATATTCAGACTGAAAAGTGTCTGAAGTCTGAATCTCTCAGAAGATTTAGGCGCCATATAACCTGTAATGTGTTGGTGCGCCTTTAAACCCCAATTCAATTCAATTCAGAAGAAATATTCTGAAAATGGTACAGACACTATTCAGACTTAATTCTGAAAAGTTGCTTAATTTAAACCACTGTCTGAAATTTAACTGAACATTGTCTGATTCTTGGCTGAACAGATGTTATTTGGCATTATTTGGCCTTGTCTGAATAAATACTTAAATTGGAACATATCGAGACAAAATTCAGACTGAAAATTGTCTGAATCTTCATGATTTATTCAGACTATTCAGACTGAAAAGTGTCTGAATCTGTCAGAATATTTTAAGAAAGATTCAGATTTTTTTTTTAAACCCTACATGACATTTCCTTGAATTGTTCATGAATTATTCCAGTTTTGTTTTTGAACTGTTCATGAACATAACTGTTCCAGAAAAGTTCAAGAACTTGGTGCAATTTTGAACGTGGCCATTTAACATGTTGTTCATGAATAATTCATCAATTCATTTTAAATAGCTCCACTAGAACAATTCACTAATTTAACCTATATAACAGTTAATTAAAGAACAATTCATTAATTGAACCTTCAAAAGGCCGGGTCATACTTGGTGAAATGTTACATATGATACTGAAATGAAATAATATCTGCAGTGCTGAATACCATTTTTCTGTCAGAAACAAAAAAAAGAAAGTCAATCTGCGAAAACAAATGACAATAGTGTTTCATTTAAAAATACTGTTTCTAAAGTCTACATTTAGAAATTTCATCTTTCAAATACAACTATTAAATGCATAAGATGTTTTGACACAATAAGTTATCTAAGTATTATCACAAAACACTTACATTTAATCATTAAATGGTGCAAGCACAATCTTCAGTTGGTGCCTGCATTTTCCCGCCAGAACTTTGTCAGAATCACACTCAGTTGTCATTATGAATAAAACAATCCATTTTTAGCTCTACTGGCTTAAGGCCGTTCGTCCGTCCGTCCGTCCGTCCGTCGTTAACTTTTGTATCGTTAAGACGATAGGGCCTTCATTTTTCATCCGATCTTAACCAAACTTTAACAGATTGTTAATATCAATGAAAGCTCGGATGAGTTTGAAAACCAGTCAGATCGGACAAGTAACAACGGAGTTATGGCCCTTGATTTAGTTAAAAATGCTATATTGCTATATTTTGCCTCGTTAAGACAATAGAGCCTTCATTTTTAATCCAATCTTTACCAAACTTTACCACATTGTTAATATCAATGAAAGCTCAGACAAGTTTGAAAACCAGCTAGATCGGACCAGTAACAGAAGAGTCCTTGATTTAGTTAAAAATGCTATATTGCTATATTTTGCCTCGTTAAGACGATAGGGCCTTCGGTTTTCATCCTATCTTTACCAAACTTGACCACATTGTTAATAATATTGAAATCTCGAACAAGTTTGAAAACCAGCCATATCGGACTAGTAACAGCAGAGTTATGGCCCTTGATTTAGTTAAAAATGTTATATTTTGCATTGTTAAGACGATAGAGGCTTCATTGTTCATCCGATCTTTACCAACCTTTACCAGATTGTTTATGTTGTTGAAAGCTCGAACAAGTTTGAAAAACAGCCATATCGGACCAGTAACAGCGGAGTTATGGCCCTTGATTTAGTTCAAAATGTTATATTTTGCCTCGTTAAGACGATAGGAGCTTCATTGTTCATTCGATCTTTTCCAAACTGTATCAGATTGTTAATATCAATGAAAGCTCGAACAAGTTCGAAAAAACATTCATATCGGACCAGTAATAGGGGAGTTATGGCCCTTGATTTAGTTCAAAATGCTATATTTTGCCTCGTTAAGACGATAGGGGCTTCATTGTTCATCCGATCTTTACCAAACTTTATCAGATTGTTAATGGCGTTGGAAGCTCGAACAAGTTCGAAAATCAGCCGTATCAAACCAGTTCCAGTGGAGTTATGGCCCTTGATTTAGTTTAAAATGCTATATTTTGCCTCATTAAGACGATAGGGGCTTCAATGTTCATCCGATCTTTACCAAACTTTACCACATTGTTAATATCAATAAAAGCTCAAACAAGTTCGAAAATCATTTATATCGGACCAATAACAGCGGAGTTATGGCCCTTGATTTAGTTCAAAATGATATATTTTGCCTCGTTAAGACGATAGGGCCTTCATTTTTCATCTGATCTTTACCAAACTTTATCAGATTGTTAATGTCTATGAAAGCTTGGTCAAGTTCGAAAACCAGTCAGATCGAACCAGTAACAGCGGAGTTATGGCCCTTGATTTTGTTAAAAATGGTATTATTTGCCTCGTCATACGATAGGGCCTTGATTTTGCATCTGATCGTTGGCAAACTTTAGCAGATTTTATGACTTTCTTTCTTTATATTATTATTTTTTTTATTTTTTTTTATATTTTTTTTATATTTTTTTTTATTTTATTTTTAATTTTTTATTTTTTAATAATATTTTTTTTGTTTTTTTGTTTTTTATATATATTTTCTTTGTTTATTATTATTTTTTATTTTTTATTTTTATATTTGTTTTTAAATTTGTTTTTAATTTTTTTTAATTTTATTTTAAATATTATTATTTTTTTTTATTTATTTATTGCTTTTTTTTCTGTTTTTTTAGCTCTATGTTGGACCAGTCGGACCAGTAACAGAAGAGTTATGGCTCTTGATTTAGTTAAAAATGCTATATTTTGCCTCGTTAATACGGTAGGGCCTTCATTTTTCATCTGATCTTTACCAAACTTTACCGGATTCTTTAGTTATGGCCCTTGATTAAGTTAAAAAGCTCTTTTTTGCCCGAAACTTCCAAAAAAACGTAAATGACAATCACTCGCTTCGTTGATGTTATAAGAGCCGTGTAAGCCAGTAGAGCGTCCACAGGCCCTTTTGGGCCTCTTGTTCTTTTCAAACTACTAAACTAAAAAAGATATCTTCATAAAACTTGATACACACATCAAGGTAGTGGTCATGTGGTGTATTTTGATATATATAAACTTTTTACATCTATCTATACATGTATATTTGGCAATTTTCAAACAAATAGACATAATTACAAGTAAAATACAGGTAATGGCACAATTTGTGATTTTCTTTACCTACTTTCTTTGCAAATATAAATGAAGACTTGGGCTTTTAAACTCCAGATAAAGTTATTATATTGAAATTGTAATGCAATAATGATTATCATATATTTGTTTGTTAATATTTTTGTGTCCTCGAAAAATTTTCGGGGGCATATAGTAATCGCACCGTCCGTCCGGATTCTGTCTGTCTGTCCGTCATTCTCAAAGGTCAAGGTCACATTTGAAGTTCATAAGTCAAAAACAGGTACGCAATTTCGTGTCCGGACCGTAACGTCACAACCCCTGCAAGGAATTTTAGTGATAACCAT
This sequence comes from Cyrtodaria siliqua, assembly GCA_037043455.1. Lineage (NCBI taxonomy): Eukaryota > Metazoa > Mollusca > Bivalvia > Adapedonta > Hiatellidae > Cyrtodaria > Cyrtodaria siliqua. Next base: position 51,874 of record JAWPHD010002740.1, read on the forward strand.
AACAAGATGATATGTCGCGCGCAAAACCCAGATCCGTACCTCAAAGGTCAAGGTTACACTTGAAGTTTATAGGTCAAAAACAGGTACGTAATTTCGTGTCCGGACCGTAACGTCACAACCCCTGCAGGATTTTAAAATTACTTTGCACAAGTAATCACCATAACAAGACGATGTGTCACACGCAAAACCCAGGTCCGTACCTCAAAGGTCAAGGTCACACTGGCAGTTCATAGGTCAAAAACAGGTACGCAATTTCGTGTCCGGATCGTAACGTCACAACCCCTGCAGGGATTTTTAAATAACTTGGCACAATTGATCACCATAACAAGACAATGTGTCGCGCGTAAAATCCAGGTCTTTAAGGTCAAGGTCACACTTGGAGGTCAAAAGTCAAATTGTGTCCGGTCAATACCTTTTACATGCCTGGACCGATTTTCAAATACTTTGGCACAAGTGCACACCACAACCAAATGAGGTGTCGTGCACAAATCCAGGTCCATGGCTCCAAGGTCAAGGTCATACTTAGAGGTTAAAGGACACTTCGGGGGCATTTATCACTTACAGTGATATTTCTTGTTATAGTATAGATTTGTTTAATTAATGAAGATGCAGTCTGAACATTTCAGACTTTAAGTGGCTCATGCATCCAAAGTCTGAACAGTTTTGACAGTTCTGATTTATTTTTCAGCCAAAGTAAGCATTTGAAAAAGGTTTTCTAATTATTTTGTATGGATCTTTTTTATTTGTCTGAACAGTTTAGACCTTATGATGTTTTTTTTTACCTTACCACAGACAGATGCAGACTTTACTTGATATAATACAATAACTAAGTCTGAAAAGTTCAGAAAGTGTTCAGTTTATATTCAGAAGATGTATACTCTGAAATTGTCTGAATCACTTGTGAAGAGTTCTGAATCATTTTTTGAACTGTTCAGAAAGTGTTCAGTTCATATTCAGAAGATGTATATCTGAAATTGTCTCAATGACACCTGAAGAGTTCAAAATATTTTTCTGAACTGTTCAGAAAGTGATTTATAATATGAAATTGTCAGAATCACATCTGAAGAGTTCTGAATCTTTTTCTGAACTGTTCAGATGCTGTTCTGCTATGCTCAGCAATTGTTCAGACAATTATCAGAACAGTGATTTTATGTTTAGCCAAAATTCAGATTGTAATTTTGTGTTCAGACAGATTTAGACAGTGCTCAGACATGATTCAGATAGTTTCAGATAAAATTCAGAAATCCTGGTTCATGAGGGTATAGCCTTACCTAGAAATTTAAGTATTGGTATCAGCAATGTCAGTAGATTTTTGGTTGTTGCGTGTTTATAATATCACATTTCCATATTGCCACACTTTCAGATTTCTGGTTTTATTAACATCCAACCCGTTCTACACTTTACAACTAGGATTTAGAAGGATAAGTATAAAAGTCGAACAGGAAATGCAGCTTTTACAGAACACAGTAAACCCAAAACCATGCAAAACGACAAACATGAATGGCAATGTTAATAAGGAATAAAGGCAGATGATATCACGAACAAAAAAAGGGTTGACAATAGGGCTACAGCATAGTCATCCATACTTTTACACTAAGACGATCGGCAGTGAGTCGAACAAGATAAGCACTGTCTGTAGGATCATAGTCTGAGATTCTCTGGTTGTCTGTATGATCATAGTCTGATATATCTCTTTGGTTGTCTGTATGATCATAGTCCGAGATATCTCTTTGGTTGTGTGTATGATCATAGTCTGAGATCTCTGGTTGTCTGTATGATCACAGTCTGAGATATCTCTTTGATTATCTGTATGATCATAGTCTGATATATCTCTTTGGTTGTCTGTATGATCATAGTCCGAGATATCTCTTTGGTGTCTGTATGATCATAGTTTGAGATATATCTTTGGTTGGCTGTATGATCATAGTCTGAGATATCTCTTTGGTTGATCTGTATGATCATAGTCCGAGATATCTCTTTGGTTGTCTGTATGATCATATTCTGAGATATCTATTTGGCTGATCTGTATGATCATAGTCCGGGATATCTCTTTGGTTGTCTGTATGATCATAGTCTGAGATATCTCATTGGTTGATCTCTATGATCATAGTCTGATATATCTATTTGGTTGTCTGTATGATCATAGTCTGAGATATTTCTTTGGTTGGCTGTATGATCATAGTCTGAGATATCTCTTTGGTTGATCTGTATGATCATAGTCTGAGATATCTCTTTGGTTGTCTGTATGATCATAGTCTGAGATATCTCTTTGGTTGGCTGTATGATCATAGTCTGAGATATATCTTTGGTTGTCTGTATAATCATAGTCTGAGATATCTTTTTGGTTGTCTGTATGATCATAGTCTGAGATATCTTTTTGGTTGATCTGTATGATCATAGTCTGAGATATCTCTTTGGTTGATCTGTATGATCATAGTCCGAGATATCTCTTTGGTTGTCTGTATGATCATAGTCTGAGATATCTCTTTGGTTGATCTGTATGATAGAAGTCCGAGATATCTCGTTGGTTGTCTGTATGATCATAGTCTGAGATATCTCTTTGGTTGTCTGTATGATCATAGTCTGATATATCTCTTTGGTTGTCTGTATGATCACAGTCCGAGATATCTCTTTGGTTGTCTGTATGATCATAGTCTGAGATATATCTTTGGTTGGCTGTATGATCATAGCCTGAGATATCTCTTTGGTTGATCTGTATGATCATAGTCCGAGATATATCTTTGGTTGTCTGTATGATCATATTCTGAGATATCTCTTTGGCTGATCTGTATGATCATAGTCCGGGATATCTCTTTGGTTGTCTGTATGATCATAGTCTGAGATATCTCATTGGTTGATCTGTATGATCATAGTCTGATATATCTCTTTGGTTGTCTGTATGATCATAGTCTGAGATATTTCTTTGGTTGGCTGTATGATCATAGTCTGAGATATCTCTTTGGTTGATCTGTATGATCATAGTCTGAGATATCTCTTTGGTTGTCTGTATGATCAAAGTCTGAGATATCTCTTTGGTTGGCTGTATGATCATAGTCTGAGATATATCTTTGGTTGTCTGTATGCTCATAGTCTGAGATATCTTTTTGGTTGTCTGTATAATCATAGACTGAGATATCTTTTTGGTTGATCTGTATGATAATAGTCCGAGATATCTCTTTGGTTGATATGTATGATCATAGTCCGAGATATCTCTTTGGTTGTCTGTATGATTATAATCTGATATATCTCTTTGGTTGTCTGTATGATCATAGTCCGAGATATCTCTTTGGTTGTCTGTATGATCATAGTCTGAGATATCTCTTTGGTTGTCTGTATGGTCATAGTCTGATATATCTCTTTGGTTGGCTGTATGATCATAGTCCGAGATATCTCCTTCGTTGATCTGTATGATCATAAACCGAGATATCTGTTTGCTTGTCTGTATGATCATAATCTGAGATATCTCCTTAGTTGTCTGTATGATCATAGTCTGAGATATCTCTTTGGTTGTCTGTATGATCATAGTCCGAGATATGTCTTTGGTTGTCTGTATGATCATAGTCCGAGATATCTCTTTGGTTGTCTGTATTATCATAGTCTGAGATATCTCTTTGGTTGTCTGTATGATCATAGTCTGATATATCTCTTTGGTTGTCTGTATGATCATAGTCAGAGATATCTCTTTGGTTGTCTGTATGATCATAGTCTGAGACATCTCTTTGGTTGTCTGTATGGTCATAGTCTGATATATCTCTTTGGTTGTCTGTATGATCATAGTCCGAAATATATAATGGTTGATCTGTATGATCATAGTGCGATATATCTGTTTGCTTGTCTGTATGATCATAGTCTGATATATCTCTTTGGTTGTCTGTATGATCATAGTCCGGGATATCTCTTTGGTTGTCTGTATGATCATAGTCCGAGATATCTCTTTGGTTGTCTGTATTATCATAGTCTGAGATATCTCTTTGGTTGTCTGTATGATCTTAGTCTGAGATATCTCTTTGGTTGTCTGTATGATCATAGTCTGAGATATCTCTTTGGTTGTCTGTATGATCATAGTCTGATATATCTCTTTGGTTGTCTGTATGATCATAGTCCGAGATATCTCTTTGGTTGTCTGTATGATCATAGTCTGAGATATCTATTTGGTTGTCTGTATGATAATAGTCTGAGATATCTCTTTTGTTGTCTGTATGATCATAGTCTGAGATATCTCTTTGGTTGGCTGTATGATCATAGTCTGATATATCTCTTTGGTTGGCTGTATGATCATAGTTTGGGATATATCTTTGGTTGTCTGTATGATCATAGTCCGAGATATCTCTTTGGTTGTCTGTATGATCATAGTCTGATATATCTCTTTGGTTGTCTGTATGATCATAGTCCGAGATATCTCTTTGGTTGTCTGTATGATCATAGTCTGAGATATCTCTTTGGTTGCTATGCATACTGATCGAACCATTGATTATACATATTAGTATGAACGTGTTCCAGACCATTGAGTAATCTAGAGACCAAGATGATATCATCTATTCCATAATATCTAATACGGCTTTAATGATGGTCAATCTAAATTACTGTTTTATTTGCATTACAGTTGCCCCAGATATTGATGCAGTTGTATCAACTGATATCCGGAGGGAGAACAGTTCAGTTAATGTCAATTGTAATGCTAAAGGAGGACGCCCTGAAAACTACATATACACCTCTTTACAACAGACATGGAGGGGTATTGTTATACCTAACACACACTCCCATCTAGCTGGTACAGACAAGTACAGTTCCCTGGCCTTAACATCATTACAGCTTCAGGATACCGGCAACTATACCTGTCACATGAACAATGGTGTTAGAGACAGTTCAGGAGAACTTGATCAGACAGAAACTGTTGATGTTCAAGTAGAAGGTAAAATATATATTTTATATTGACTGGTAGAGTAAAAAGCTACACCAATCATAGTCAGTTAGTCTTACATTATTACCGAAAAGTATCAGGGACAGAGCATTATATATGAGTAATAACTAATTAACATGACTTCATTTGTCAATCATTTATCCATTTAACCAAACCATTACGATATCTCCGACAAACAATAGCACGTGCAACAGTATAATAAAAACTATGCCCTAGGTGAGAGAAGGTTTGGGGTCAGCCGGTCGGCCAAAGGTCAAGGTTACAGTAGCCTTATATGGAAATATGCATTGCGCACAATAACTTCAAAACCGTAAAACCTTCACACGTAAAACTTCATTGTCCTTAGTCTTGATCATCTTTGACGCTTGATTGTACATACAAACGTCTTGACCAGCTGTGCAGAAACAAATTTGAAACTGGAACCATGTGACCGTAATTATTATTTTTTTATTAATGTATTTCTGACCATCCGCAATCAGTTTGTCGATATATATAATGATGAAGTTTTCCTCTTTGTTTATATATAAATTTATTGTCTTTCTGCCTTTCTGTATATCTGGGATAGCAGGTGTTCCTGTATCAGCCAATCAGAAAGCTTACCAGTTTATCGGCAAAAATCAAGCTTTGTTCAGGAGGTCTTTTTCAAGACAAAACGTCTAGAAAAAGACGTTTTGTCTTGAAAACAAGCAAGCATCGCAGATGATTTAGACTACATTGTCCTAGGTGAGAGGAGGAATTCTATTTATTTTGCTGCCAGTAGGTCAAAGGTCAAGGTCACAGTGACCTTGTATGGAAATATGCATTCCACACAATAACTTCAAAACTCTAGCACTTACACTCATAAAACTTCATAGGTACATTGCCCTAGGTGAGAGGAGAATCACTGTTGTTTTGGGAGCCAGTAGGTCAAAGGTCAAGTTCACCGTGAAAACTCTAAGTGATATTGATATGGGACTTTTTCTAAAATGATCAGCATGACATGATGTTGGTCCTTGTCGAAAATCGTTTTGATTCGGCGTTAAACATGACTGCCAGCGGCCATCTTTGTTTACATAGTGTTATATAATGAAAACTTGTAGCGACTACTCCTCTGAAACTACTTGACGGAAATTCAAGATGGCTGCCACGGCTAAAAATAATTTTTCAAAATACAAGTTTGTAGCGACTACTTCTTGAAAACTATAAGTGATATTGATATGGACTTTTTCTAAAATGATCAGCATGACATGATGTTGATTCTTGTCAAAAATCGTTTTGATTCGACGTTAAACATGGCTGCCAGCGGCCATCTTTGTTTACATAGAATTATATGGTAAAAACTTGTAGCGACTACTCCTCTGAAACTACTTAGCGGAATTTCATGAAACTTTACAGGAATGTTGCTCTTAATGTCTAATTGATTCTAGCAAAATTTCAGGTCGGCCGGAAATTCAAGATGGCCGCCACGGCTAAAAATAGATTTTCATACAAGTTTGTAGCGACTACTTCTTGAAATTTATAAGTGATATTGATATCGGACTTTTTCTAAAATGATCAGCATGACATGATGTTGGTCCTTGTCAAAATCATTTTGATTCGATGTTAAACATGGCTGTCAGCGGCCATCTTTGTTTACATAGAGTTATATAATGAAAACTTGTAGCGACTACTCCTCTGAAACTACTTGACGGATGTTCATGAAACTTCACAGGAATGTTGCTCTTGATGTCTAATTGATCCTAGCAAAATTTCAGGTCGGCCGGAAATTCAAGATGGCCGCAACGGCTAAAAAAAAACAAGTTTGTAGCGACTACTTCCTGAAATCAAAATCAATCAGTAGAGCTTCAAGGTCATTGACCTCTTGTTTATAGAGTTATAGGGAAAAACTTCAAAAGTCTTCTTCTCTGAAACTACAAGAGCTAAAGGTTTAATATTTTTTTCTTTGTTATCAACTTATGGATCCTCTACCAAGTTTGTTCAGATGGTGACCCTTGGGTCAAATTTGTCCCGGCCCCAGGGGTCACAGTTTTACATAGTCTTATGTACGGAAAAACTTTAGAAAAAACCTTCTTCTCTGAAACTACAAGAGCCAGAGGTTTAATATTTTGTATTTATCATCAGCTTATGGTCCTCTACCAAGTTTGTTTAAATGGTGACCCTGGATTCAAATTTGGCCCTGTCCCCGGATTCACATGTTTTACATAGTCTTATGTAGGGAAATTTTTTAAAAAAAAACCATTTTCTCTGAAACTACAAGAGCCAGAGGTTTAATATTTTGTATTAACCATCAAGTCTTATGTAGGGAAAAACTTTTTAAAAAAACCTTCTTCTCTGAAACTACAAGAGCCAGAGGTTTAATATTTTGTATTTACCATCAGCTTATGGTTCTCTATCAAGTTTGTTCAAATGATGACCCTGCGGTCAAATGTGACCCGCCCCTAGGTCACATTTTAAACCTGGTTTGAGTGTTAATATTAACGAAAGTTTGATTTGTTTTAAAGCTAGCCAAACTTGAGCCAAATACATCCCTCTCCCTCTATCTTGGTAATTAAAGACACTTTATAAAAAACTAGTTTCATACTGCCATATCTGACACACAATCCTTCTATCTCCCCCCACACCCCACACCCACCATGGACACCATACAGCCAGTAGAGCAATACAGGCCCTATTGGTCCTCTTGTTGATCAACTGTGACCACAAGGTCAAGATCACACACTTGGACATTTTGCGCTTAGGTCGAGATCTTCTTTCAGTAAAAAGGTGAAGTTATATTTTTCCTAATATTCCCAAAAAAAGCTTTAACTAATTTACTTTAATAATTTATTTGTTGATTACTTAGGTCGTACAAAACACATTCCGTTCTATTGCTGATCATCACCTGTTGGGTCTGTTTTCAATAATATGTTGAAGTTATATTTTTGCTAAACTTCTCAAATTGCTTTCATGCATAACTTTCAAATTTTATTTGCTGAAAACTAATGTTAAGACTAACATTCTATCTTATATCCAATCACCTGTGACCACAAGGTCAAGGTCACACTTAGAATTTTTGCCTAGAATTTTGTGTTTAGGTCTGCATTCAATTAAATGTTAAATTGCATACATTAGTCTGATATTCGACATTTCTAGTTGACAATGGATTTGTATAATGCTGGTCAGGTCACTCTTGTGTTAATTAAAGTTAACCTGGAAATTGTTGGTTACTCTGTTTTCTATAAAGCTGGGAAAGTGATCGCTGTTAATTAAACAAAGAAAAGAAAATGAATAATAACTATAATGTAATGTTGCTGTTTCAATTTAATTTATTTCAAATTTAATGATAAAATTACATTATAATTGTTCTGTGTTTTTTAATCCTATCCTAAGATCTTAATTGATCAACAAATACAGGTACTGCACAGTTCAATACAGTATTTAGTTCTACTCATATACACATATACTTCCAGTATCTCCCAAGATTCTAGCACAACAAGCCATATTTTATGGAGATGTAGGAGAATCTTTGAACATCAGCGTACCCTTCTACAGTTACCCTGTGGCAAACAAAGTCGTCTTCACCAGAGAGGGAGGAGGCCCTATCATGAATAGTACCAAATACACTGTATCACATCATACAGCTCCAGTAATGACCCAGTTCTATGGTACTGATGTCACACTAGATGGACATACTGCAGTTCTACAGATCACTGATTTGGAGAAACTGGACTTTACCAGTTATACAATAATGGTTACAAACAGTCTTGGAACTAATGCACAAATTATTTCGCTCCGCTCTCAGAGTAAGTCAAAAAATTTTTTTCAATGTCTATGTCTAAAGTCAATTTATTTGAACAATATCATAGCTTACCTATGTCCAAAAATTGCTTATTGTTGTGTATTCCCCACGTAATGGCCGGTACACTTTAATCTCGGCAATTTACCGTTGAATATAATGTACCATTCTATAAAATTGACTTCAGCAAGAAGGGAGGACACCATAAAAACAGAATGATAATAAATTCATTGTATCAATTCATACATCTTCAGTTATGGCCAAGTTCTATACTGAACCAAATTCCTAATTACTTACTTTTGTATCTTAACTATTTTTCTTTAAATATATTTTAGAATAGTTGTTTGATAAGTATTTTGTTTTGACCAATAGTTTGCAAAATATGTTTTTTGTTTAAATTGTTACATCTTTAGAGAGTTACCCTCCCTTTATATGAAAACATGAAATGAGCTGATAAAACACATCAGATGAATCGAAGTCCGCTTAAAGATATACAATTCTTAACAATTGGAAGGACATAATATAAAAAAAAAAAAAAAATGTTTGACCCGTTTATTTGCAGATGTTCGCTATAATAAAATGAAACATGGATAATCCTAATTTACCTCCCTTTTAATTGGATATCGTTTGAAATCCAAGTAACTGTAATTCAACGTTAACATAAAATATTTCGAAAAATGCTTTTGCAAACGCATTTGTAATGGTAATTCTAGTAGAAGATGATTTCAAAATAAATTTAGTTGACAAATTTTAGAATTAGGAACATCGAAAGCTGCACTTATTCGAAGTACTTAACAAGATCCTATGTACCCATTGTATAAGTGTTATCATTTATTTCTACGAAAACACATCGACTTCAAACCTTTACAATGTCTTCATGCAATAGGAACAGTCGATTTAAATTCGTTACTCTGCAGTTCAACCGTATTTTCAATCAAGCATGAATTAAACAAAGCAATGAGAATAGTATTAATAAATTGTTTATGTTTAAACATATTTATTGTACATCGATTGCGAAACAAGATATTGCAACTTAGATTAATCACTCTCGGTGGCTTCCTGGGTAGAACCAGTACTAAGCAATGTTGATTAATTATCTTGCTTAAGGATAAATAACGTGGCCTCGACGGAGGGTCGAACCTACGACCTCTCGATCAGGTGTTCGGCGCTCTACCAATGGACCACGCACTCCACAATAATATATTGTTAGTTGGGTACTTAGGACTTTTGACTAGTATATGGTACAGATATCACTCTAGAAGGATATTTTGCAGTTCTACATATCTCTGTATTCGAGGACTGGATTTTGTTAAATAGGTTAAGAGTTAGGTTTGGTGGTGCGTACCCTAGAACCTGGTTTAAACACCCCACGGCCTTTTTTGCCACTGAACTTTCTAATGCGGTAGCCCTATTGTCAACCCTTTTATGTTTGTGATGTCTTTTTTATTCATCTTTGTAGTTGTTGTTTGTTTCTGTGCGGGTTTTTGTTTTGATTGACTGTGGTCCTTTTATGCTGTATATACTCTTTTGTCAAATATACATAAATGGTTACACACAGTTTTGGAACGAACGCACACATGATTGTGCTCAGGGCTGTACATGTAAGTTAAATGTTTACACAATGCGAATGACAAATATCGTTATATACCCTTGTTTAATGTTACTTTTTGTTTAAATTGAGTCGTGTATGATGATTTTTTGCCGATAGTTGGCCATTCATTTGGCTGATTATGAAAAAACAAGTGCTTTGGTTATTACTTTTCCTAATGATTGAAATGAATTTTTGAGTCAAAGGTCTTCAGTATATGCAAACTCAATGTAACTGGTACATGTAGCAACTTAAATTATCTACGGCTGCTACCTTAAGTTTTTTTTTTAACAACATTTCCTGTTTCCCTAATAGAAGTACACTTTTATAATTTATAAGAATAGCAAAATTATATAGCGTATGTAAGTATTATGCAATACAGTACCCTATTTACGAAGTAGGGTGAGAAGTAAGTATGGAAAAGTCTTAAGTTAATAAAGTTATTATGCATCAACAACAATTTGGGAAGAACAATAGAATTTATATCTGAAAATGTATTTTGAAATATCTTTACTAAAATATATGCTAGTTTTGAAATGTAGACAACCCGTTGTATTAATGAGTTATAACACCAGTGTGTTTTATATATCAAAATGGGCGTTGGTGTGCACCTCACGTGCTGGAAATACATTTTCTCCTTTTAGGACCTTTCTGCCTTGGTCCCTTTGTTTTGAAATCTCCGTTTTAGTTTGTAACAAAGAAAATTATTGGTAAAAAATACATTGTTTTTATAAATTCAAGTTACCTAACTAATTATATCCGGTAAATATTTTTACAAAATCCTTCGAAAAGTGGCAATATTTGTAAGACTATATCTATAGGTAATAGTGTAAACATAATGTCGACGAGAAACGGTATAGTTTAAGTCAGAATAAAAGTATGTCCTGTTCTGTTTATAATAGAACACCCTGTGAATCTAGAGGCAGGCGTGTAATGATGAAAAGCACGAATCCATCTTGTATAAGACTAATTACATGTTGTTGTTCTCCTTACTGTTTTAAAGCTCTCTTAAGAACATGTTCTTGCTTTATGAGTATTGTAATTTGCTTTTAAATGTTGTTTCATACTATCAGTTTTGCTCTATCACTTACACAGTGGTAATTTTGATATGTATAATAAATATAAACGTGTATTCATTCTTTTTTTATACGCAAGGAGCCAAATACAGTTCTCATATAAAACGTTCATATGATATTTATGTAATAGGAATTTCATAAATGTTTCGTGCTGTAAAACACCATTCATTCATTCATTCATTCATTCATTCATTCATTCATTCATTCATTCATTCATTCATTCATTCATTCATTCAATTCATTCATTCATTCATTCATTCATTCATACATGTTTCATATGAAAACAATTCATAAAGGTTTCGTTTTCGAAACACATACATTTTCATATAGCCGTTATGAACCTTTTTCATTCATTCATTCATTCATTCATTCATTCATTCATTCATTCATTCATTCATTCATTCATTCATTCACATTCATTCATTCATTCATTCATTCATTCATTCATTCATTCATTCATACATGTTTCATATGAAAACAATTCATAAAAGTTTCGGAAGGGCATGAGCGGTATTACACATATTATTACCTCTCATTAAACCAGAGAACTTTTCAGTATGTATAAAAGGTTGTATTAAAGAATCATGTACTGCTCCAAGTATTATAACATATGAATCGTATGAGAGTCATAAAAGAAGCATATGATGCGTATGTGTGATAACATTGGTAGGGTACCATTGGTCCAACAGTAGTTTTATGTCATTTAAACAGAATAAAAGTTCTACTGTTACGAGTTATACTCTAAGTATTTATAATTGATGTATCTTCTTCTAAAATTAGTATTGGGTCATCTTACCACATGATCAACTATGCTATCTATCTCTATCTATCTATTGATATTGCAACACCCACTTTCGACGATTATGTGCAGGTTTCCTGGGTAGAACCAGTACTAAGCCATGTGGATTAATTATCTTGCTCAAGGATAAATAACATGGCCATGACGGTGATCGAAACCACGACCTTTCGATCTGAAGTTCGGCGCTTTACCACTGAACCACGCACTCCACTTCACTGTGTCTAAAAAGACTCTGTGTGACGTGTGTTGCCTGAATGCTACTTTTCCTGTTGGTTTTCTATATCTAATTTCATCACACATGCACAAGTTAATTACATTCAGACTTTACCTTTGATATTTTTCATTAGTATGGTTCTGTGATCCTTTCAGAGCCCATTCCTGCCGTTGATGCCGTTAATGCAGAAGGAATAAATGCAGCAGCAATAGGTGGAGGAACAGCAGCAGCGGTTATTGTTCTGTTGATTGCGTCTCTTCTGGTGGTTGTTTTTCGAAGACGACTATGCGTACGAGGTATTTATTTTTAAATAAAGAAGACGGTACTTAGAAGAAATAAAACCAATGATACACTGTTTTAAAGAACACTTTTCGAGTTAATAAATTGTACGTAAATATGTATGCAACTCAGTCCTATACATGTGTGTACTTATTCTTCGCTTGCTTAATTAATGATTTCATATACAGTATATTCGTTTGGGACATATTTTCTCCAGGTTAAAGAAATGATTCTACCGTAGTGTTAAATATAGTAATGATGAACTATAATCAAAGATTAGCTACCATTCATATAAGTGTATTAATAATGATTCTACCGTAGTGTTAAATATAGTAATGGTAAACTATAATCAAATATTAGCTACCATTTAAATAAGTATTAATAATGAATTGAAAATATGCAAGTTATGTAGACAACTACCGGAATGTCGCGAGTTTTTCAAAAGTCAAGATCGGTGTGTCTCTTTTAAACTCAATTTATTTCAAACAAACATTGATTTTCATATCAAGGTGAAGATATGGCGAATTATTAGCAAATTATGACAGTAGAATATTTAGTATATGTATATGTCATTCAGTATACGACACGGAATGCTCGACAACAAACTTTAGCAAGGTCATATTGTGTAGTAGCATAATACCATACGAACTAAAACACATCTATTTGTTATACAAATTTGATTGGATTATATCTTCCTTTACTTTGAATTGAATGTTGTTTAACGGCTCATCAACACAGTAAAGGTTATTTAGAACCGCTCCAGAGAGACGGGAAGGATACATAGGAATCAGTGAACCGTGCCCTACTCTTATTATCGAATAGATTCCTATGGTTCTTTAACGTGCTCGGAGGATAGACCGATACACGGGACCGACCGGTTTACGTCCCCATCCGACGGACGCGGCTAAGGGAAAGTGCCTTGCCCAAGAACACACCGACGAAACTCAGTGACACCAGGGGCCTCCGGTTACAAATCCGCCGCGCTACCGACTGTGCCACGCCAGAAGGTGAAAGACAGACACAGTTTTGCTAATGCCACGTCTTTAAACACGTCTTTTTTGAAATTGTCCTAGCAAAACTGTATCCAGCTCAGTTCGGGTTTAAGGTCGTGGATGCCATTTTACTATTTTAAATCTAATACATACAGTGTCTTGCGCATTTAGTCAGATGTATACACATTTTTGCTAGTTAAATTATATCGTACTGTCTTATTTTAACCAAACTGCAAAATGCATCAAGACAATGGCGTGAAACTGTCAGCCACCAATAAAATCGTAAGAAAGTGAGGGCCTTTAATTGGTAACCTTTAATTTGAATTTCTAATAGTAATAAATACTGAAATTGGAAATAGCAAACGCAAACAAGAGATAAAAGTAGCAGACTTGGTTTTACTGAGTCTGTACATGACAGGTAATGTAAAGTGCAACACCTCTCACGCCTTCTAGCACCGTCTTAAGCGGTATTCTACGTTAAAGTCACACAGAATGGGTGTGATCATCCTAAAGGACCAGTAAGTAATAACACTACTGATTTGTAGTCGGGGCGACTTTTTGCGGCCGCCACTAAACAAATGCTAATGTGAATGTCAATAAATACTGAAAAGGGAATAAGGCACTTTAAAAAAAATCATGTATTAAAATTAAAAAATATATATATAAATGGAAACATTAAATATACTATGTCATGTTCGGAATGTAACGTGGTCTTTATTAAGTGATATACACATTTCAGGCTTTAATTTTGGATTTGAATTCCTATGAACGTTAAAATTCAATAATAATATAAACTAGTAAAGATGAAATAGTTGCATGTACTTTTTTTAATTGTATTGCAAGAATGCAATGTTTAAAAACTCAGTCTGAATATGTTTAAAAATGTATAAATGTCCAACTGCATTGCTTTGTTGATACGCAGAACGTGTGTACTCCATAGTATATTTGTGTACATATGTACATAGGTATTTATCATATATACAGTGTTTTCAAAATACTTTTCAGCAATACCAAATTTGACCAACGGTGGTAAAAAATCAACGGGTGCCATTGAAACAATACGGTTCGTATGAATTTAAAAACATGTATGCGGAAACGGGCGATTTGACATAATTTGTTTTTGTTTATTTATGACTGATGTATATACATGTATAAAATAAGGTAGTGGGATAAATGTTCCCAGTGTTGTTATCATTTTGCTCATATGTGATAATAAAGACAACCATATTAATTTGTGGCAAAGACATTGATGAAAAAAGGAGAAAACCTTTAAAACGACTGGTTCCATTTTAGTCGTATGTTTTGTAATCATAATTTTCAATAAAAACAAAGGAAGACGCACACATAAACAATTAAGCACGTTCGTCGTTAAGTAAATATATGTTTAATTACATTCCCAGATGTTGTTTTTGTGCATAAGTATCGAACTGCGTTCGTTTTATGGTTTGTTCAGTGCATTTTCATAGTACACACACTTGAAATATGTACTATTCAGAAGTTCTGTTAATATCAGGTTAGATTACAGCGGTTTGTTATATTATCCATATTCATCAAAGTGCACGAGCATATGTTTTTATTTTTTATTTAACAGGGAATCCGGTAACCTCCATACGTTAGATGTGATATCTAAAGGTGAATCTGCCGAGAGTAGTACATCTGGTAAGTGGCATTTATGTTATGAATGTATGTTCGAATGTAAATAATTTGTATTCTTTATTCCACTTTATTTAACCTTTTTTGTCATTGTTTAAATGAATCAAACAATGGTAAATAGCTCTGCTTTCAATAACTCTTTAATTATGACTGTTTACTGCTGTAGATAATATTTTAACACACGTTAAATTCGTGATTGAAACATGATCTGAGACATTATATTTAAATGAATTACATACAAACTTCATATGGTTTTCTTTGTATATACCTTTACAGATAATGAAAGAAACTATTACAACATAGCCAGGTTAGTGATTAGTTATAACTTAGAACGGTAGCAAGCATATTTCACTACTGTTCATGAACAGTCTCAATCAAACCGGGGCTGCAATATTTCATAATTTTAGTATTCGGCCGTTTCCAAAAGGTCCACTCGCATACTCTGTGGTATCCTTTCTTCGTCGAAGGTAATCATGTTTGTGGTTAAAGGACGTTGAGGAGAGTTTGTGATATAGCATAATCTAAGCATAGGCAAGTTTGTTTACGCAGTTTTATAACTAGCTTAAATGGTATTTTATTATATTTAAGGTGTAGGTATGTTAAATAAAATTGTAAACGAGTTCGACCATGAACAAAATCGACACATGAGATAAAATATTAAGTCAGATAGTTGAATATCAGTTTGTCTACGTGATATATTTTCAAAATCGTGTTTGATTTCCACCAAACTCAATAGATATGTTTGTACCGTAAAGTTGTTTAACGAGTATTACGCAGATACGACCATTGGCAATGTCAAAATAATGAATTCAGTTTATGTTGCGCAACAACTTGACTAAATTATATTAACTTTAAAACAGGGGGTTTATATTAATAAAAGCTTTATTGTGTTATTGTCTACTCATTTATTTAAGAGCAAATAATTATGATTTTTCATGTTTAGATTATGAAATGAAAATAAAAACCATTGTGTTAGCATAAAATGCAATTTTAGTAATTTAAAGATGTTTGTGTTTACCGGTAAATGGCATTAAATATTTATTTTTTCGATTCATTTCTTAAAATAGTCATTCACAGGTAGTTGGTATGACTGCGCGAGGAGGTAGACTCGTTCTGCACAGACTAGGCCATTAATGGTGTATTATCTTTTCGCTCTTGCTTATAGTGTGTACTAGCACTGTGGCTTTCTAGGATTGTTTTCATATTCATATATACCTGATCATCGTTGTGTTGTTCGTATTTAGCCTGTTAATACTGTCTGGTTTGTTTTACTTCTGTACACTGTTCCGATTAAGTGATGTTTGATTCTCTCTAGGACGTGGGTTAAATACCGCCACCCCTCCACTCCAGTGACCTTTCTTATAATCGCTTTTTGTTTTAAATGCGTGGTTTTAGTTGAATGCATTCTTTGAATGCTACATTTCCTATTTGATTTGTGTACACCCACATAGGGTATCAGACTAAACTAACACACATTTTATTGTTCATACATTACACAGCAAACCTCTGTATGAAAATTTGCAGCCAAACACTCAAAAAGGAGGAGAGTACGAAACGGCTCGAGGCCTAACTGGTAAGTTTTCATAATAGTTTGTACTATAAAAAAAAGTGTATACATTTAATTACTTTTGTATTTATAATTTCTGATACAAGGACAATATAATGCTAATGTTATTTCAGTATGCGACATTCTTTCGTATATAAGGCATGGTATCCATTACCTATCTCCGATAGATAATATATATGTATTCAGTATGGCCATATGACATGTTTCAACTGTCAAAATGAACTTGTTGTTTTGATAATTAATTTTAAAAAATGTTTGACAGTCAAAATACTGGCATTGATTTCAATAAATGTGTATGGCATAAATGTAAAACTACATATATATTATTTACTTGTATCATTGTTGGGTTGTTGTTGTTTTTTTCAGAAAGAGAAATTTCTCCGAACAGGTACGTACCTATATATTACCAACATAGATACATAATTCATGCTGCATGTGTTTAAAGGGTAAAAGGGGATTGTCACTATAAATATATAGATTTAAATGTATGCCAGATTTATTTTAGATAGTTGGCTATTGTTTGGTATTTTTAGTTCATATTTTAATGTTAAATACTGCTATAAAGTTGGTTGTGAATTAGGAGGTATGGGGTGCGGGTGGGTAGGGCTTAATAAGCAAAACATAATCACAAACTATTATCTTGTTTTTCTACGTTTCGGTCAACTATATCAAGAACAATTTATATTATAAAACAGATTTAGTTAAAATAATATAAAACTTCTTAAGGCAATTACAAAGTTATTTGTCTATTCCAGTCAACAATACGAGTCCCTGGACAGAGGAACCCTGGATTCAGGTACAACAACGGCTGACACATACGACTCACTGAATCCGAGTGATGGTAATGCACTTCAAACTTATGCTGGGTCTGGGATAACTCTGAATGTTGAATTAATTGTAGAGATTTCCTTTGATGGGATGTACTGGTATTAATAACATTGTATATATTTATAACATGTAACATTAAATTACTAATATTTTTTCAGTATTCGAAATTATTTTGTATGAAGAAGAAACCATTACCTATCTTCCCTTGATACCATATATGCATGCCGTATACAGCCATATGTTATGCTTCAACTGTTTCAATAAACGTGTAATTTTGATAATCAATTTTGAAACATGTACACTCTTTCACAATCAAGACTGACATTGAATTGCTTCCAAATGTGTATGGCATAAATGTAAAACTACATACATAGTAATGGGTTGTTATTTTTTCAGAAAGAGAAGTTTCGCCGAACAGGTATGTCTATATCACCAATTTAGACACATAATTCATGTTGCATGAGTTTAAAGGGACACTGTCCGTAAGTAAAAGATGTATTGAGCATGAGCAAATAACTTTCTGATGTTCATTCAGTAAAATGTATACACGGAAATATGCACAACTAAGTCTGTAGGAATAAATTTGTTAATTTGAATAGAATATGTTAATTTGGGTACTGTTTAATCACCCTTATGATATGTTCCCTGCTTTTTAATTTAGTCTTTTGACTTTTACTTGTGATACGCAGGCTTCATAACCTCTGCTCCCTACTAAATTCCATTTTGTTTATTTCGACCATTGTTTTCTTCGTTTAGGGCAAATTATTTTGTTAGAAACAGGGACCATATGTCGTTGGCCTTGGAATGGTATGAAAATACCTCATTGAAGGTTCAATTATCACCGTCATATGCATACCATGTTTCGGGATGGCTCAAATTTCTGTACTACTAACATTTTAAATATTGAGTTCTATTCAACCCGGGGCTAGAGGACGTGACCGATAGCAAGCACTTTTCAATACCGTTCATCAATCAAACCGAGACTGCAATATGCTTGATATTTATCGTGTTCGGCGATTTCCAAATTCCTCTTTCATACTCGTTATCTATTGTTTGTAAACAGACCGCAATATTGGTAATTATGTTGCTCACGTGACATCCATTATCGCTTTAGGTTTTGATTATAGTATGTCTTGCATCACATATCTGTCCCGTGTACCTTAATCGGTAACGCGGTCGTCTTACCAGCGAGCGTAATTTTAGTGTGAGCAACGTTCAAAAATGGTAATTGTGTTATGTTTGTCAAAGTAACTATGTTGTGGATTGTAAGCTAAAACAAAACAGCGGATGATGCAGTTTTAAGGAGTATATAGGGATTTATAGATCTAAATGCACCCATTGTAGCATGGCCGGCGACATTTCCTTTGATGAATGCAGAGCATTAAATCGTTTAATTTAGAGTAACTAAAGGGACGTGGCTATACCGTACTACAACTACCGGATGTACGGTCACTATGACGTCACAGTGTTACTAAGTACACCATGCTAATAAAAAGATAGAGTATTTCTCAGCTCATTGGTTAATTATACACCACGATGGGCTACGCCCATCTCCGTGTTTAAATAAGCCAACTCGCTGAGACCAGATTCTATATATTACATATTTATTTTAGATATTTTGCTGTTGATTGATCTTTTATTGAGTTCATATTTACTGTCAAATACTGCTATAATATTAGTTGTGATGTGGTGTGTGTGTGTATGTGTGTGTATGTGTGTGTGCGTGTGTGTGTGTGCGTGCGTGCGGCGTGCGTGCGTGTGAGAGGTGGTGGTGGAGTTAAAATCACAAAGTTTGATAATTCCCTTTGTTTCGGTTTTAAATAAAACAGATGTTACTTGTTTATTTCAGTCAGCAGTACGAGTCCGTGGACCGAGGTACACTGGAGACAGGTACAACAACGACTGACACATACGACTCACTGAACCCTAGTGATGGTAATGCACTCCAAACGTATACTCGGTCTGGAATAGCTTTAAACCATTTATGTTTAAATTGGCTATATGGCAACCCTAGGCCTAGCCGCACTAGGACCACTATCTTCGCCCCAGATATATTCATTCTATGAATAGTGTAATATATCATTGCGTGTGTGCAGAAATGATACAATGTGCGCTCAACGAATAGTATTGCACACCATTCATGTTTAAAAAGTATTTACCAGATATTAATTTACCAGTCATGATTAATTTGTTAACCGATTACTTTATTGACACCGAATTATATTTACGAAATATCTAAAGTATTGTTTAATTTAAATATTCACCGCTTGCAACGAATTGATCAAAGAAATGATGTGCCTCTTGCATTCAGCAATATTCAATAATGTTTATTGATAAGTTGCAAGGTAGATGTTACTATTGTATATGGGCTTATCGATACGTTATTTGGATAATTTACGTCCATGAGAGAGCGTCTCTGTGGCCGAGTGGTTAACGGCGTTGCATTGTAAACCTTCGCCTCACCGCTGAGGGTTCGAATCCCACTGGGAGCTCGATTTGTAAGAGAGGAAGTATCTATTCTTACGGATTGCGGGAGGTGAACAGTACTGGTTCCACCCAGGACAATTGGAAGGTCCGCCTCCACCACATCGATATCACCTTACATGTGTTGAACATTACTTAAAACACCATACAAACAACCACACAAGCAAAACATCCATGAGCGACTGATTCAAAAAAACATAGGAGCATCATACTACAGTTATTTTGCATCGATTCTTAATGTGTATTTACATGTCCGGAGGGTGGACTTCAGTACAGTGGGCCGCTCGTTTAACGTTTCCATATAAGGGATAAACTCTTACTGGTTCGGCGTTCATATCCTAATCAATTAATTCGAAAATGTTTTGTAGTTGACTATATGTATTTTCAGAACCCAGAGCTGAAGAAAGTAAAATGGAGGTTTACGAAAACTTGAAACTCAAAGTAGATGACAACAGTGCACAGGCAAAAAAGTAGCATACTAATATTACATATGGAAGTGTAACCAGGCGTTAAAGATATCAAACTTTAGCTAAATATAACATATCCAAATTACGATTCATTATGTTGTCAGGAACATGCATGTGCCAGCGAATGCGAACACTGTCATGGTTTATCGTACATTATCGTAAATTTTATACTATGATACTATAAGTCAGTGTGTAGACTATGCTAGTCATATGGTTTCAGGAACTATTACATAACTATGTGTTCTCATGCAAAGTTAATACGGAAAAGGAATTATGATAAAACGGCAAGAGACTGCACCTTTATACACTATTTTTAAATACAATGATGCCCAAAGCTTTGCTTAAGGTTATTTATAAAATTACAACTTAAGCAATATAATTGCAAATTGTGTATTATAAGTGAAAGGAAGACGACCGGTTAGAATTTTTTGCAGTATACACATGTGCCAAATACATATAAAAAAATCTAAAACTTCACATTACGTTAAGTAAATGTTCAAACACATTGTGTCTCATTATTTTGCTTTTACTAGCTTAAAGATGGAATAAAGTTGTTTTTATAAAAGTTGTTTCATACCCATGTCCAGACATTTAGAAAAGCTTGCAACATTTAAACAATATAACAGCTAGCATTCTTTCCATATCACATTTATAAAATAGTTAAAAGTATATAGCATATTTTGTTAGACAACTGCATTCAACATTTTAGTTCAATCTGTCATGTACATATAGTTATTTATGATCTATTTACTTTTATATTTGCTTAGATATTGTTATTGTTACTCGGCAAAGGACAGATGAGTTTATGTAATGCTATTACATGAAACAGTCTTATGTTTTCACGAAAATACGTGCAAAGGAGAACAATGTCATGTGTGTTTTTTTCATACGGACAATGCCATACTATTTTACTCTGTGTATATACTATGAATTTATGCGATCTCAGAAACTAAAATATTTCCAGTTCGACTTTTATATCTACTGTTATATTCACTTGGCTATTTCAATATTGTTTACGTTATTTTCAGTTCATTTTAGGCTATATTTGACGTGTCGATTTTGTTCGTGGTGGAGGCAGACCATTTACTTGTAGAACAAGTATTGTGTACCTCCCGCCATCCTTAAAATCGACACATTCTCGCTTACACGTCCTTATGTTGAGTATAGGAAATGTAAACACATCCTCCTCCTGTTTTCGGATGTAAATAGAAATTGGACATAAACAATAGAAATTATTTTACATAGATAGATATTTTATTTCGTCCCATTTGGAGAGCCAATAATACATTTAAAACATGTTTATACAACGGAATACAAATTGAACATTATACAACATGCACGAAATATATATTAAACATATTTACAGTAACCATAAAATAATATTTTTTTATGTAAATGAGGTATTTGACCACATATTTACTTTCATTAAAGAACAACATTATACCGCTATATACGTTAATATATAGTAAGTTAATTTAGTGCATCAACCACATTTTCTTTTACTTTTACCGTTTACTAACATGTATGAATTAGGATGTCCGCCACGACAATTCATGTATTACACAGATTAATGAAGAGAAATGTAAATACTGCCCTGAAACCGCTTTCCAGAAGCTTTTTCAAAAGGGTTGTTGGCGACGACGTAGCGTATTTGTGTTTTTTTTCACATTTACCCGTTATATAAGACAACCGCAGTAACCAATAATGTATTACATTAAGGACATTATGAATGTCTACACTTTAGATATATCTAATATATGCTCATTTGATTGACATTAAGTGCCTTCCTGTGTAATCTAATATTTTAAAATAGCCGTAGCGGAGAGTTATATAGTGTTTTCGTTTTTTTAAAGAAACATCTTCTCCAACACTGATTTCCAGTTCAAATTATATGTAGGCCATATTATCGTGCCTGGTCCTTCGTTGATCGAGTTGAGATCTACTAAGACAACGAGAAGTTGTAAAACATGGAAATAAATATATTTCTTTTAAACCAATGTTTAGTTCATTAGATGAAGTATGGCATCAATCTTACTTGCCAAGGAAATACATGTACTTGTAAGTCAATTTAAATAAAATATGTTTTTCGCCCATTCATTACCCCGCGCTAACAATAATATTTATTTTGGTTAAAGATTACAGACGTAACACACAAATTACACACACACAATAAGCATAAATAATGTAAGCAATTACTATAACAAAAAGGAAGTTATCTTTTTAAGAGATAGCACAAACAGTTCACATAAACAATATTTAAAAAATATTTATTTTTGAAGAGCACACTTTCTGCGTCAAAAAAAAAACGTTTTAAAATACGATATTAAACATTTATAAAAAGAAATGATGATATTTAACCATGGATGACTCATGAAAGCCTTTATGCTTATTACGAATAGAACATCATGATATTTGATTGGAGAAAATGGGTATTTAATTATAAAACCAGATGAAATAAGGGGTAATCAGATCAAATAAGAAGTACATTTATAAAACCTCAGTCGCTTTCAGTAATGCACACATTTTACGAGGAGAGAGTTTTCAAGCTCAACTGGTTCATTTTTTCTTTGCTTAAAATGAGTATATAATATATGATACTATTTCGTAGAGACTGAAAGTAATGAAAGGGAGAAGTTGTATGTTTAAGTATTTGTGAGATAAAAACTATTGTTTCATATATGCTGCGTTTCGTTGTAGCATGTCTACATTTATAAGCGTCTGTTGCTTTTGGACCGATATATTTTATACTTGTACCAATGTGTACATGTGTATATAACAGAGGACCTTATGAAAGATTTTTATTTCTCTAAATGTGTAAACATATGTAAATAAATACTATTTATATTATTATTAATTATTATTATTATTATTATTATTATTAAAATGATACTCTCGAAACGTTTGTGTTTTTAATCATCGTATGTTAGAAGACGCTTGCTGACGTTATTACCGGCTAGCCAGTGTAATTCAGTAAAACACTATCTGGAATGTTTTCATCAGAAACATCGGCAGTTCTTCTATGCAGGAATGAATACGAGGCTCTCTAATCGATTTAGCAATATTAACAGAAGATTGAACTTATTGCCAATCTTAAATCTCTTTATAAGGGGAAACCTAGCAATCTTGTCACAAATTGTACATGGTGTATTCTTAGTTTACACACACTTGATGGCTTTTAATAGCCACTTAAAAGATTTTCAAATCTAGCGAAAACTACAAGCTATGCCACTCAAACAAACCCATCTTGTTGAGAAATGTGATTAGGTTGAGCAATACCAGCACCTCGTGTAGACGTTTGGTTTGTTTTGACGCGTCAATAGGTGATAAACATATTTTAAGTATTTGAATTACATTAACTTGTTTCTGTTGTGTTTTAAATATATTTCAAAACATATTTGGTATGTTTTCACACTCTTCAATGGTATTTTTATAAAGCGACCTTTTCATGGCTTTTATTTGTTTAACTGATTTATTTCTTGTTTTTCGTTTTCTGGTCATTTAAACGGTCTCTTTTATTCGCTCAACGTTTTGAAGGAAATACCCCCAGCGTCGGAGTCGGCCTCATTTAAATTTTTACGTCAATAAATACTGAAAAGGGGGTCCTTTGGAAGCAAAAACACAAACAAGAGATAAAAGTAGCACACTCAATTTTATTGAATATGTTCATGAGAAGTTAAGTAAAATGCAACACCTCAGTAAATTCAGTAAATCTGGAAAGGAATTTAATGAAACTTAACAAATGTATTCACTTTCATAAGAGAACTCGTATAGACAAGTGCCATAATTCTTATATAAATTTTAACAGAAGTATGCATTTTTCAACATAGTTTCCCAATAAGAAGACACAACCTCCAATATTGATCATGCTGTCATCCAAACGCTCTTGTTATTAGCTCCGGAGTCTCGGTTTGACTTTTCATGAACTTCTTGCTACCGTTTACGCCCTCTAGTACTGGGGTGAGAAAAACTCAATATTTAAAATATCAACAGTAATGAAATTTGAACCATCCCGAATATAGAATGCATATAACGGTGAACATGGCCAGCGGCGTATGGTTCCAGTTTCTTACAAAATGCTTTGCTCTAGTAAGCGAGAAAAAAATGGGTGAAACAAACAAACCTGCGTATCACAAATAGGAGTTAAAAGACTAAATTAAAAAGCAGACAACATATCCTAAGGGTGATTAACCAATACTTAGAATCTTTAAAGGCTGGGGTTGTGAAACCACCTATTCGAAATTCAAGCAAGAAACCAAAGGTATTTGAGAACGTACCACCGATATCTGTAAATATCGGGCTCAGCGATCTCCAAAGATCGGAATGAATAACAGCTCTGAACCATACATAGGTTGGAGCACCGATATCTGTATAGAAATATCGCGATCATCAATCTCCAAAGATCAGAATGGATAACAGATCTGATTGAATTCAAGTGGAGATTAATGTATTAACATCAATACATCTATACCATCGTGTATAACTTCCTATGGAACATTCATTAAATCATTTGTAAATATGTTTGACAACATTTGTAAAGACCTAAATACTAAAGCATGCGTGGAATTCTAAGTGTATAACCTTTGACGATATTTTGAGATAAGGTGAATTTCCAATGAAATACAATATCATGAACAGTTATTGTTGTATATCTAGAATCTCGATTTGGTCATCAACAAATTCAATCCATTGAACAAGAACGGATTTGCAATGTTTGGAAATACTTCATACTACAACATTTCTTGATCGTTAATCTCCAGATTTAATATACAGTAAAACATAATGTATTGATTAAAATACACATTAAACACTTTTAATCTAACGGAATATATGACAATTTGGAAATTTGATTGGTCAATCCCAAACGTATTGCTACTAAAATGAGATATAGGGCCATATGGAAACTACTGTGTACAAACGCAATGGCACCGTAGGTCCGCACTGTATTACAAACAAGGAGCAATATGTAATTAATTATACAATGAAAAAGGAAAAATACAACAGAAAGGGCGGTCAAGACAGGGTTCCAAGCAAACAGACATATATTAATATTCTCATTAGATTTTATTTTGTTCAAACTGTCAGAAGATCGTATATTTTGAATATTTAAATGACCGATATGCTTATAACTTAAACTGTATTTATTCAGATTCCACGTTGCAAGGAAGATAAATATAAAGCATCCATATCATTAGTGTCACATTCATTTATCAATATAAAATTAATGTTCGTGTAAATATTCCTGAAACGCTATTTTAGATGCAATATACAAAGCGCTGAAATATCAATGGTAGTTTTATTATATGTACTTCTATAACAGTCATTTGCTCAAGTTTTATAATTTCAGTAAGCCTTATACATGAATGAGTCGAATTGGGCTACTTGCATGATGTACCATTACCGACTTGACATATATACAATTTAGTACTGGGACTATTTTCAATGTCCAACAAGATGTGGCTTCTTGGCCATTGTGTTGCTTGTTTGCATATTTGAACTGATTATGGCAAAGCCAAAGTGAGAGTGCAATATAACTGCTTTGCATGCTACAATTCTGTAGTAAAGTGATTAGCCTCACTGCACTTGACAATGGATACTGAACAGGGGATCCTTTGGAAGCAACAAATACAAACAAGAGAGCAAAGCAGACCCGATTGTGTTGAGCCTGTTTATGAGAGGTAATATGAGATACACCCTAGCACTGGCATAACGGTATTCTACTTTAAAACCATAAATATTGGGCTTGACCAGAAAATAGTAACATTAATCAAAACGGATGCACCACGTGGACAAATTTACAGAATTGCTGGTTCAAAAATATGTTTTTAATAAATGTGTGTATTTCTAAAGTTTATAGTCCCGTTTGCTTGATTGATGGTTCATTTGATTATAAATGGGGTCCTGGGCTCTGTTAAATTGAATGGTCAGGTGGGAAATACTTAAAAATCAGTGAAGCATATGTTGTTTGGCATAATTTTGGTTTGTTTGGCTCTGAAAAAGAACGTTAACATTCTAATTTAAACATGAATAGGAAACCGGTAATCCATGTCCTGTTTAGATAAGCAAACAATTCATCTAGACATAACGTTAATACAGTGCCTTTCATTTTCATTTATGTTATGCTTTTGATATGTGTGTACACTTAACATCTCTAACGTATGTGATTTAAATTTCAACTCATGTGCATTAAGTGTTATTATTCAGTCGATTGAATAAGAGTATGTCCGTATTGTGTGAATATGTTTCATTTATCTTCCTACTGAGACCAAAGTACATTATACATTTCAGCTCAAGTAACCACTCGCTATAAAATGATATTTTATACATATTTAAGGAATACATTTGATCCAGTTTGTTAGTCTATATACATGTATGCTTCTGTTTTACAACTCTTATAACGTATTGCCACTGTAGTTTATGCTCTGAAAAGCGTTTACAAAGTCACGGTTTAAAGGTGTGCGATATATCACGATATATCTAATATGCATATATACATATATTCCACGTGTTTTAACAATATACTCCTGATTTTTCTTATTATTGTATTTTCCTCCTATTTTTGGAGAACCGTCGTTACATCTGAGTTGTATATCATCATCGTAGTATGCGCAAACGGTTACATATGAAACATTTAGTTTTTATATCTTTTTGAATTTAGTCCATTACTCAGATACCAAAAAACATACAGCTTTCAAACATTTTACACACTTACGTCAACATGTCAGCAGTATGTTCCTTTTAAAAGTAAGCCAATATGAATGACCTCTCCCTACATTTAGCACTTCTTTTTAATTATTTTACATTCATGTTCTTGTTTTGTTTTAAATATTCCTTATATACCAAAAGGCATACTGCTTTTTATCGCCATACACGCGTACATCTACATAACAGGAACATATATAAATCATACGCAGGTCTGGTCTGTTCTACGTAAGAGGCACTGTCTGTATGCATGAGAAAATATCTGTCATGATTTTTATTCAGTAAAATGTATATATGGAAACATGAGCATAGACCCACATAGATGTGTACTAATATTTTTAATTTTTTTATATATTTATTGTTTTGTAAACATCGCTGGGACCTCAATATTTTATATTTCTGTTGCTCACGTGATATCCATTAGTACATAAGATGTTGATAACAGTATATCTTGCATACCGGACAAGGATATCCGTCATTTTACAGGGGCTAGATATTTCCATCTCACCCTAGGGTCAAGATAAAATTCATGAGCGCACCAACAGCCGGTATGCAGGAAAACATGCAAAACGTTAGTAGCTGGAGGCGTCAACGCACAATATGTCTCTGATATGCAAGAAAAATAATCTATCATAGGTATTCGGTTCAGGTAGGGAATTCCAACCCACGGTATAAGTGTTTTAATCTGAACCTCGGCAAAGCCTCGGTTCCGATGAAAACATATATACCTCGGTTTGGAATTCCCTATCTTCACCGGGTACGCATGACAGATTATTATAATCTTACATCCCATAACTGTCCCGTGCACCTCAATCTCAATTGCGTTCGTCTTACCCGCAAGCGTAATTTTAGTTTGGGCTTAAAGTTCAATCCCAAGTGTGGTATAAGTACTTTTTGGAATTCCTTCAAAATATCTTGTTTCTATTTAGTAAATAGTCAATAATGGTAGTAGTGTAATGTCAACGTAATTATTTTGAGCTTAAAAGACTTCGGAATTTCGGCAAATTTGGCTTATTTAAAACGCGCTTCGTCCCCATAATATTCTACATAACCTGCAAGTTTTATTCATTAAATATTAATTATTATAAGAGTTAAAAGCAAATTGTTTTTGCATACAACTAAATTTAAAACTCAAAAGTTTATTTTATTATAAGCATCGGTTTAAAGTCAAAATAATTCCGGATAAATAAATTGTGATGTGTCCCTTTAACAGCTAGTTATATTGCCATTACTATATTTTAAAAGGATGCAGATGTACATTGGAGGAAAGTATAACAAGACAATAAATAAGCGTCTGTTATTGATAAATGACGACGCATACACGTCCTTTTCTTTACATAGGTAAAACGAAGTGCGCCTCATTGTTCGGATTTCTATACTATAACGAAACCATAATTTGGTGTCGGGCATAGTACCGGATAGACGTGATAATCATGGCTCTTTTGGTAGTATGTGCCTACCCGTACCGACCCAGATAAGCCATTATTTGGTCCGATATTACCTTTCATACCCATCCAACCTCTTCTCCAAGAAGCAAAAACGGGGTGGGCTGGGGTATTAAATAAAACCATAATTTCAGCATAGAAAGTTTGCATATAGTAAAATGAAAGATTTTTAATAGGTAATTTTAAACAGGTTATCGTATTTTTTCAGTACAAATGTTTTAAGTCCCCCACCGGTCCCTGGGAGGTCTATAGTTTGCACCTCGTCCTTCCGTCCGTCCTTCCGAATGCTTGTCCGTGCCATGTTATCAAAATAAGGTCACTGTGATCTTGACCTTGACATGTGACCTCTGTCATAGAAAATGCTTGTCCGGACCGTATTTTCAATACTATAACACTTAGAGCTACCAAACTTGGTATGTGAATACATCTTGGGATAGCGGTGTGTCGCATACCAAAACAAGGTCATTGTGACCTGCACCTTGACCTGTGACCTCTGTCATAGAAATGCATAGAAAATGCTTGTCCAGGCCATATTTTCAATACTATAACACTTAGAGTTACCAAACTTGGTTTGTGGATACATCTTGGGATAGCGGTGTGTCGCGTACCAAAATATAGTCACTGTGACCTTGACCTTGAACTGTGACCTCTGTCATAGAAAATGGTTGTATGGAACGTATTTTCAAGTACTATAAAACTTAGAGATACCAAACTTGCAATGTGAATACATCTTGGGATAACGGTTTGTCGCGTACCAAATTAAGGTCATTGTGACCTTGACCTGTGGCCTCTGTCATAGAAAATGCTTGTCTGGACCATATTTTCAATACTATAACTCAGAGATACCAAACTTGGTATGTGAATACATCTTGGGATAGCGATGTGTTGCGTACCAAAATAAGATCACTGTTACCTTGAGCTTGACCTCTGACATCTGTCATAGAAAATGCTTGTCCGGACCGTATTTTCAATACTATAGCACTTAGACATAACAAACTTGGTATGTGAATACATCTTGGGATAGCGGTGTGTCGCGTACCAAATTAAGGTCTTTATGATCTTGACCTTGATATTTGACCTCTATCATAGGAAATGTCTGGAAAATGCTTGTCTGGGCCGGTGGGGGACTATGGATTGCCCTGCAATTCATGATGCTCTTGTTAAACGTGATTTATTGTCAAAATAGCTCTTATAAAATCCTGTAAATATAATATTTCCCATCGCTTAATGAAATTAAGGCGAGACCACGTAATGGCACACAGCGAGGTTTCTAAAAAAAAATCACGCAATGCAAGCATAAACAACCAGCGTAGACAACTTGAGCGTGAATCATAGCTCTTATGGTGTGTAGAATATGTGTAGAATCCTTATTTAGAATCTTAACCACGCCCTAATTATACACCTTAAATTTCCGTTGTCAGTTGTGGGAGGGCTTAAGTTTTCAAATACGGATATATATGACGATTGTTTATGAAGGCACTGCTGGATAGCTTCAGAAACGTCTACTGATGGGGTCGACCCTGATACTTACATGTACTACAAAGCATCATCGTAGCTATATGGTAGGTACGGTACACACCATTAGAGCTATGATTCTCACAGCTAGGTACCGGATAACAATGTCTTTATCATGTATAACCTATTCTCAACATATTGTTTGAATTTATTAATTTTCTGGTCCAAATCTTGAGGCAATCCACTTTTAGTTTAAAAATGACGAACATGAGTCGGATTGTACATAAAGAGTTTAGTGTGAGGTTTGGTGCACCCTAGAACCTGGTTTAAACCCATAGCGTCCTTTTTTGCACTGACCGTTCCAAGGCTGTAGCCCTATCGTCAAACCCGTTTGTATTTGTGTCGTTGTTAACATTGTCCTTCATGTTTGGCCTTTTACGTGTTTTTGGGTTAACTGTGTTCTATGAAAGCTGCATTTCTTGTTCGACTTTTATACTTATTTGTGTTTGAATGTTACGTCAATGAAATAATACTTCAGTTTATCGCGGCTGAACGATCAATGTAAAGTCAATTAAACTGCATGTCGGTCAATGCGACCGCCTTTTCGGTTTATCGTGGTGGCCGTAACTTGGAATGCGGAGTAAATTGTAGATGCATTTGTTGAACGTTCGTGTTTTGGTAAAACTCCGAAATAGAAGGAAATTGTTGGTTTTGCGTTTAAGTAGATAGACATTTATATAAAAAATATAAACGAAATCCTTCATACCAAAAGAAAGGTTTAAACCGGAATAGAAATTGCTATGGCCAGTTGGAAGGACGGACAGTGCTATTTAATAAATTTCCTTCGACTTTTCGCGAAAAGCATTGCACAAAAAGAAGCATGCTTTATTTTTTAAGTAATAATCGATTTTCAAAAACAAATTGAACTGCAGTTGATCACACCCCAGCGCTTAAGTATTGTTCTGACTTGAAAGAATTTCCGTACTTTAGTATGCGCTAATCAGATCATCAATTATTCGTTATATGATGTTTCATGACGGGCAATTGACATCATCTTTCAAATATATATGTTGAACGATAGCTGTAACGTTTCTTTTAACTAAGATTTTAGCAATAAAGTTATCTCTATGTTTGTTTGCACAAATTATGAGATATGTTAGGATTTGAAAAGACTTGAATTGAATTGGGGTTTTAAGGCGCACCAACACATGAACGGTTATATGGCGCCTAACAGGAATGAACATGCCTGGCGCATCATCCATGTACATCGAGATAGAATATGGAGAACGGGCCTAGAACCTTCTCACATGAACTGCAGTGTTGCTTCAAATTCTATTGTAGACACTCCATTTACGCTGGAGCCACGTTATAGTTTTTCTGCTACTGCTGTAGTGATATGAGCGAGATGGCACCTGAAACAATGCAAGGGTCATGATGAAGACCTTTGATGAACATGAAAAAAAAGATAAAATGAACATGAATTTGTGGCGGGAGTGGGTGGGGGGTGGGCGGTTTCTACCCCTCTACCTTCCCGTCCAACGGGATCTGCAGTGGCCCTATTATTTACCCCATAACCAAAGAAAATAAGGAACTGTTTGACTAAAAATAAACAAGTTGTGACATGGAAATAAATAAACCATCCCGGAAAACGTTATGCATATCACATGATAAAAAGAAAAATAATATTTTAATTTAACATGACGATTGTCAGATTACATTTTCTGGTACATGTTAAGAAGATAAAAACCAATGATAGAGCAAGATTTTATTATAATAATAAGTTATAATAATTCTAGCATTTATGTTCAGAGGATTATACGTTTAACAATATAGGTCCTTTATAATATGCAAATGTACAAATGAGTAAAAACATGTTAAAGCAAAATATCCGGAATAATGCAACATACACATATAAATGCAATTACAACAAAAATAAGTATGCTATTAGATGTAAACACATAGTTTGACTTACACCTAACCTCTCTCTCATCACTTTCATTCTTTATAAAATATCATATCGAACATGTTTTAACAAGCAAGAAAACCAATTGGGTCTGAAGACGTTCTTTTTTTATAAAATCACTAAAATGTGTTGAACAAAAATATATACAACATATAACAGACGTAAACACATAAGAACCCTCAGGAATTTGTCTATGCCATGATACAAGACAATATTTCACTTTGGAGAAGGAGCATACTTTATAACTCAATTAATATATAATTATAATTATTCATTTATATAGACACAATATAAACGGGTTTACCGAGACAGGCCTAACCCAAAACTGGAGCGTTGAATTAAGGATTACCAACTCACAATTCTCTTTACACATAATCCTGTTTACACATAATCAATTACGGATATGTTAAGAACCCGAGGACAAATCTATGCCTTAGTCGGCGGCACAAATACATAATTATATGACCTGAACATCTGTATAGAGTTTTGATAAACAGTTTTGTAGTTTAGTTTCCTCAATAAAGCACAGAAAAATATATGAAATTGAAATTGTCATTTATTATAGATAAGAATGAAACGGAAATTCCGTATTTTACTTAACTTTATTAAAACGTTTTCATAGTTAAGAATGAACAAAATTATAGGAAATTAAAAACATATTTTTACTAAACATATGCGCTATTAAAATGATTAGAGGTAACATCAAAGGTATGGGGAAAGTAAAAGCGCCAAGGTTGCTGAAAGCAATGAAATACAAGAAAACGTTTGAAACATACAAATACTAAAAAAAAACACAATGCTAGTGGTTTAATTAAAATTTGAAAACATAATAAAAGTAGGACAAAATAATTATAGGTTATTTAACAGTGTTCTGTACAATACGGATATATATTTGGACGAGTACACAGCTTGGAAAATCATATTGGACGAGCCGCTAGGCGAGTCCAATATGATTTTCCAAGCTGTGTACGAGTCCAAATATATTCCGTATTGTACAGAACACTGTTAAATGATCTTTTTATTCTATACCTCGACTTACAAAGTCATCTATTTCAGAATCGGATAACATTTTAGTTTCTTTGCAGACGACAATAATGATCCGGTGACAACAGGAGCTTTATCGTAACGCTTTATCTAGAGCGCCTGTCGATTCAGACTTTCATTCGGAACCTTTTCACGCGCTTCGGTCTTTATCATAGGTTTAACATGGGACCTGTGAATCGTACAATACGAAAAGAATACGGGTTATTTTGTACGCGCGTGCGTCCCGATACGGGAATATATTGTACGGTCACGTGATTCGAATGAGCGTCTACGATTGGACGTATAAATTAGGTATAGAATAATATGGATTTACATAATTATATTCATTGACTTGAACAAAGCAAAGACATTACTACAAGTAACATCATGAAAATGATACCAGGCATGGGTGTCAACCTTGGTATATTCCCTCATTATTAAAACACTGAAACACAATTATACCATAAAACATGCTTATACTAAAATGTATACAATTCTCACTAGTAATTATAGTTTATAAGAACACATATTCCTTCACTCTCCCAACGAAAATATATTGATATATAAAACTTAACCTGAAACTGATATCAGAGGTAGTGGTATAATCTCACACGAAAAACTTGTAACAGCAAAAACTAAAATTAAAGATATGTATCATTGTATAATTAGATATTGAAGACAATAGAAAGGACCCCAATCACCCATAACCAACAATCAGAAGGATAAATACAATGCAAGGTATATGCTATCACAAGCATATAGTGTTGACAATAGGGCTATCGCCTTGGAACGGTCAGTGGTACAAAGGCCGCTGGTGTTTAAACTAAAAACAATATTTGAAACTAATCATGACCAAGTTGATAGATGTATATTAGGTAATGACAATGGCTATTTATTTCCAGTGAAAATATACAGAAACCAAGTAGTACACAAAATGTATTCATGAATATGAACAGCTATCTGTGGAATGAAAAACTGTAACAAAAAGCCCATATCTCCGTGATTACTGAACTTATTACTACATCCCCGTGATAACTGGATTGAGTCATACGCAGGTCAAACTTATTACCACATCCCCGTGATCATAGGCAGGTCAAACTTATTAGCCATACAGGTGTTAAGTCATAGAAACACATCCTTTCGCTGCATATCACAATAGTTGAATCACTGGTATTCGAGTGTATCTGTTGAAAGCCATAGACGACAATCGACCCATCTGCTGAATCCTGGCTTTAGATACTCCTAAAATAACCAGTACAATCTTACGACATCCTGAGGTTCAGTGCGAAATAATTCATTGTCAAAGGCTAGTTATCCATAAATAAAAATAGGGGCCCCTAACCGGTCGTCTTAATTGAACATATTCTCATAATGCAACAACCGGATATAGCTTCAAACATGTTGTTGTTTTGTCCCCAAAAAGCAAAACTTGTTGTTTACCTTTACTGTTCTTGTAATCAGTTCAAAACCAGCTTTGAAAGCCAGTAGGGACATTACATTGAGTAAGATGCGTGAAAAATGTGAATTGAATGTGTGGGGTAAAGAGTCAACAAGCTCATTTAGAAGTGTTGGTGTAATTGGTAAATTGGCATCTTGTTTTGACATTAATTTTGTGTAGGGCCTATCAGCGACCGCAATTTGTAAAAATAGCTAATAGATGACAGATAAATCGTAAGCATGCAGATGCTAGTTGCTTATTAATAAAACCAGATGTAAATGACACACTGTTTTCAAACGAAGAAGGGCAGCTAGCTTTTTGTTTAAGATAATCCTGTATAAAAGTAAAATACAACTGTAATGCTCTGCCATATATCCTGTGAGTAGATTTACATGTATTCTGTCTTGGAAATAAAGCAATGTGCTCAACTTAAAAAGGTGAAAACTCATGTGTAGCCTTGAGCGTAAATATCGTATATATGCTGAGACGTTTGATACTTTTAAATAAAACCAATATTGTTTTCGAATTAAAACCTTTCAATACAAATAGCATATTTACATTTTGCATTATTTTGGTCGTATATGTAGATGTGTCCACACTTCAGAATCGTCTTAGAACAGTGTCATCCTATAGTGATTTATAAATAATATACCTCGTTAATGAATGTTTATACACCATATTATTTTTCTAAACAACGTCGACATGTTTGAAGTGCTGCATCTGTTTATTTTGTTTAAATTGTATTATTCACATAAACCATGTTTTTTACTAGATCAATGTAAACAACATTATACATAGCTTGACTAATGTTTATTATACGAATAGTATACACAAACGAATGAATATTGTTTTGTATTTCTAGTATCTGTACCGGCTTGCATTATAAACCAAGTCAGCGGTGTCATAATCATTCATATCCTTGACATTATATCAACACGTTAATTATATTTTTGTGTACTAAATTAGTATGGAAATGATATAATATTTGATATATGTAAAGCCTAGTTACACTTTTCTATTTAACTTTATACTATGTAAGCGTCACCATTTTCTCAGTTTTGTTTTGTCTTGAATTTTCAAGTTTTCGTATCACTACAACTTGTTTTCTTCATTTACGGTTTCTGAAAAATAGAAGTTCTATAAATCAATA
This sequence comes from Cyrtodaria siliqua, assembly GCA_037043455.1. Classification (NCBI taxonomy): domain Eukaryota; kingdom Metazoa; phylum Mollusca; class Bivalvia; order Adapedonta; family Hiatellidae; genus Cyrtodaria; species Cyrtodaria siliqua. Next base: position 87,669 of record JAWPHD010002740.1, read on the forward strand.
ACGATTTCGAATAGTTCACCGAATCATCATGGTTGTCCTTAACAAAAATGTAGTAGTAGACGTGGTTGAGGAACATTGCGCCTTCGGCACTGAGCTAGTCACTTAGTCTGACTGCTTATGGTATGTATAGTGTCCTACCACTCTGTCTACGAGTGACTCTAATTAACCATACTACGGTATTGATTAACCATCAAGTAACCCATCAGTTATTCCTACTACGAACATGCACTAAGGCAAAAACACGTTGTCATTTAATATTGTTGCAATACTCATTTAATTGAAAGCACATATCGAAAGCAAGAGACCAGTGCGCTAAGTATTCAAGTTATTGTGAATAAAACAGAACCTTATTATTCGGTTTCAGTGTCATTATCGTTTAAGAATTCAATATGATATTAAAGATGCATTGACATTCAGGATGTTTATGCGGGGTTGTATTATTATCCGTCGTTATTCTCAGACAGTGTACCCTGCATCAGTACTACACACGCGAAATATTAACACCATTACATCCGAGCGGAAGGTGGATATAGTGTGGTACGACATGGAGGTTGCAATACATTTGATGCCCCATTTACCATTCAAAATATATATATCGTTCTATATTATAAACCATATCAGCTTTGTCATACGCATGCATGGCCTTGTCATTATAATTAAAACGTAAGTAAGATGTCTTTGTTTTAAATTAATATAGAAATGATATAATATTCAATATATTAATGCAATTTTCTATGTAACATTATACTATATTAACCTCACCACTGTTTTGTTTTGTCTTGAAGTTTCAAGTTTTCGTATACCTCCAACTTGTTTGCTTCATCTACGGTTTCTGAAAAATAAATTTCTATACATCAATTATGATTTCCCATAGTTCAGCGAATCAAGAGACGTGGTGGCAGCATGATTTCCCTGAACGGAAATGTTGCAGTTTTGAGACGTGATTGCGGAACACTGCGTCTTTGACACGGAGCACGTCAATATGTCACGTATTCGTTTATTGCAATACTCATTTAAGTAAATGCACACATCAAAAGCAAGAGACCAGTACGTTAGTTATTCGAGTTATTGTGAATGTAACAGAGCTTTATTATTCGGTTTCGTCCGTGGCGAGTGGTTAGAGTCTCTGACTTGAGATCACTTGCCCCTCACCGCTGTAGGTTCGATCCCCCAGGGGCCTAGGAATCTTTATGTGAGGAAGCTCTCCAGCTGGCTTGCGGGACGTCGGTGGTTCTACCCAGGTGCCCGCCCGTGCATGAAAATTGCCCGGAGGGGCACCTTGGGTCTGGAAAGTCGCCATATGACCTAAGCTGTTGGTGCGACTATAAAATCCAATTCAATTTAATTATTCGGTTTCAATATATTTATCGTTTAAGAATTCAATGTGATATCAAAGATGCATTGACATTCGGGAAGTTTACGAAGTGTCGTATTATTACTCGTCATTATTCGTAGGCAGTGTATATATTGTAGCATTACTACACACGCTAAATCCGCAATTGTACTAACACCATTATACCCGGACGGAATGATGGTATGGAGTGGGTAAGGTCTTGACGTTGCAATAAATCTGATACCCAAAATGTCAGACTCAACGTAACTTGGACGTGAATTACCATAACTCGGATTCAGTGAGTCGTAAGTGTCCGCCGGTGTTGTACCTGAGCCCAGGGTGCCTCTTTGTAGAGACTCGTATGGTTGACTAAAATGTAAAGCATACATGTATATATATCACTCTGCATTTATCTTAAACATTGTTTTTGGCTAAATAGTTTTTGCAATATTTACAGTGTTCTTGAAATAGATAAAGAAACAAACAAAAAACAAGACAGTAGTTCGTGACTTACGTTATAGCATTATTTATATGGTTAAAAAATGTTATAGCAAACTATCTGCAAAAAATATGACATGAAAGTATATATATGTAATACATATATTCAATATATATATGGAGACATATTTGCGAACTACCAAGGACAGACAATCTTCGGACGAACTACAACAGGGCGCTTAGCTATGATGAGAGACACAGAAATCAAACGCAAGCATTCACTTCCTATAAAGGATAGTTGCAACACACGCCGATAAACTGTATCTCTAAATCATAACACACTCGTCTGGAGGCACAATTAACATATACATGCATACATGCATATATACATGTACAATTATAGCTCATATGAGTTGGATCACATTTAAGCATTCAACCACACACAGCTATATTAAGACGGTGACAATGAAAGTTGCCGGATCTAGGAGATACTGTGAATTCAGTAAATATATTAAAGGGAGATAATTTTAACTTACTACGGCAACTTTCGAAATTTGGTATCTCGTAAGAGATTTACGTTCACAAAGCAGAATTCTATATAGGGAGATATTTTTGCGAACTGCCAAGGACAGACAACCTTCGGACAAACTACGGCAGGGCACCTAGCTATGATGAGAGATACAGAAATCAAACGTATGCATTCACTTCCTATAAAGGATAGCTGCAACACACGCTGATATACTGTATTTCTACATCATAACACACTCGTCTGGAGGCACACTTAACATATACACATATACATACACACAATCATAGCTCATATGCGTGGGATCATATTTTAGCATTCAATCACACACAGCTATATTAAGACAGTGACAATGAAAGGTGCCGGATCTTGGGGATACGGTGAAATCAGTAAATATATTAAATGAGATAATTTGAACTCACTACGGTAAATTTCGAAATTTTGGATCTCGTAAGAGATTCACGTTCACAAAGCAGAATTATATATATGGAGAAATATACTAATAGTGATATCCCCATTTATTCTTACTCTTTAGACTACTCATACAGGACGAATTATATGTCTAAAATGGTGAGACAAACATACCTGTTTGAAGCAACTTCACTACCTGGGAAAAAGGAACAACAGAATGCTACATCTAAATAAAATAAAAATGAGACAAATGGTCCTATATAAACCACAGCATCCAAAAGCAATGGCAACGTAGGTCCGCACTGTAACACTTACATAATGAAAATTAATATACAAGAAAAAGGACAATACCCAACACAAACAGTGGTGAAGACAAGGTTGACGACTTGGAGCGGTCTGTAGGCAATATGGCCCTCTTGTTATCTTAAATCGATTTTATATGTACACAACCTCGCTATTATCCTTCTTGAGCGCCCAAATTGACAGGCCAGTATAAATAAAAGTACATCCCATCAAAATGAAACATCTAACAATAAAGTCCACATCCAGGGAAATTAGCAAACAATACACTTAAATGCTGTTGTAAAGATATATATGTATAAAACATCATAATTTGAAAAACCTCTGGATGTATCCAGAATTGTACTAAACAACCACAGCAGTTGCAATCAAAGAGAAAATTAATCTACTAGGGTACGACCGGAAAACCTTAGGGACGAAAGTTCATGCACCAACCTCCCCTTTCACGGTTTAAGATGGTGCAAAGTGAAGCGTAGTCACTGACTGCAGAGGGTCAATCACCAAGCATGAAGTGCGTTGCAATATCACAGTGTCGTATCCTTTTCTTACGAATTTCCTAATTATTTTTGTAAAGTGGTAAGGAAATCCATCAGACCCCATACATTTCCAAAGTTTATAGATCACATCTTCATAGAATAAAAAGTTGTGATATTCCTAGCCGCAGAAATGTTTTTATGTTGGTGTTGTACTTCTGCAGTAGGTTTTACAAAATAATATATATTAAAATGAACTTAACAAAATAATACATACTGAATGGACTGCATGCAATCTGGAAAACAAATATAGGTGACCATCCAAATACGATTATAGGTGACCATCCAAATACGACTATAGGTAACCATCCAAATACGATTATAACCATCATAATTTAATGTGCATATGCACTAATAAACTAGACATCATGAAGTAGTGTCTGTTTTATATAAATTATTAGTATTAATTCATATGCTATGCTTCAAGGTAATAATAAAATACTGTTTGTGATCTAACTACACCGTTAATTTAATTATAATACAACTACTAACAAGACGAGGCCCATATGAATTATTATTGTATACTTTCATATTGTCCCGTTTAGTTTGCATTGAGCTAAGCGTGCAATATTCTACGATATTGCACGCATTGATATTGCACGGGAACTTTTGCTCGTGCTTGCTAAGAGCCGCGAAATAGAAATAAAGAACTACTTTCAAATAAAAATAACGGAATCCTTCCTATAGTGTCAACAAAAAAATACGAGTTTTTTTTACAACCTTTTATGGCAAAAATTGATAAAATAATTCAAATGGTCACTCATCAACTGTTTTTAACGTTATCGAATGGTAAACAAACTTCAGAAAATCCCTTGATATTTTTAATGACGTCATCCGACGTCGACGTCGTTTTCGCGCAAAATAATCATCCACACAACTTGAAACTGAATGGCAAGATAGGAATTCCATCAAAAGCTATAAACAATAACACAAATACAATGAAAAGTAATAGTCATACAATTAACATTGATCAAAAACAATATGAAAGGATACAATAAAAAGGTTATTGAATTTGTATGGCTAAATATTACTTGGAACTCGTTGTTTTGGCGCAGGACGACTCGCAAGCTCGTCGTCCTGCGCCAAAACAACTCGTTCCAAGTAATATTTAGCCATACAAATGCAATAACCTATAATATTGACGATTTACATAGTCCGACGAGGAAGCGAGTCGTCGAATTGTTCATATAAAACTAAATACATTTTGATAGTTTTCATTTGTATTTGGATTGATTCAAATTCCAGATCAACTCTGACCATGCGGTATGCAGCAGCATATACATATTTATTGAAATTATCTTTTACAAAACGGAGGTCCAATACTGAAAAATATTAACACATTTAATACAATGTGAATCAATATTTATACATGTAAATGAAGATCGGAATTGTCTATACCAGTAGTGTACAACTATAGAAAACATACCAGCTAGGCCTAGAACTGTTTCATACTCTACTGCTTGTTGAGTGTTTGGCTGCAAACTTTCATAAACGGGTTTGCTGTGTAATGAATGATTAATGGGGAGACGTTATTTTACTGTCATGGATGTGTCAAATTTTGTTACATTTCAAGCTTATAACTACATGAAATCAATTCCTGAAATAACATTCTGTCTGAATATTATTATGTTTGTAACATCTCACCATGGCCATGATGGCCAGAATTCACAATACGAATGTTAATGCCTTGTGAAAATCTGTCTTATTAAAATTAAATTGCAAAGTTTAAGTCTTTCCTTTTAATTAAAACAGACAATCTACAATCTGGTGACATTCTACGTTGTGTTTAAAAAGCTCATACATTTTGTAAGATTTAGTTTGGATATTATGATGGTCGAATTCATTCATGATCATTTTCAAGTTTGGCTGAAGTCAGAAACCATATAATAAAGTTATTATGTAAAACCGCATGCTCTATTGTATTGTAACGAATTTGTCATTCGCGCCTCAGAAAGCAGAAAGAAAACGTCAACCTAAATTGTGTTAAAGTCCAATATAATTAGGTAAAGGGACTGCGCTATCAAAAGTGAAATCCAGTTATTATAATGGCCTAATTGATGGTCATAACTCTATTACTTATGTGTCAATTAATGATATCATAGGCCATAACGGCATAAAATAGCCCATGTTGATTTATCCTTCGTAAAGGTAACATGGATAAATACGGTACCTAATATATTTCCTTAAACATCAAGAGCTTACAATCACTGACTATGTCCTCCATTTTGTTTTTGAAAAGCCCAGCCAAACCAGCACCCTTATATGCTGAAAGAACATACTAATGAACTGAACGAACATACTAATGAACCACTAACCTGGTTATGTTGTAATAGTTTCTTTCAGTATCTGCAACAAATAAATACTGTAACAATAAAACCGTATTACGTCTGTATGTACATCAAGTGTAACTTATATTATATTTTAAATAACGAATTAGGACATTGTTATACAATTATAAATTAATGTCTAATGTACATGTACACCATTACCATATATTATTAACAATTTATAGAAGGCAGCAAAAAATACAGAGTAAGTACTTTAAAAATATTGCAAAAATTCGAGTAACCTAAATAGAGACGAGTATCCCAATTATCTACATTCGATCACAACCACATAAATAACCCGCAAAGTGTTACTTACCAAATGCGCTAGTCTCTGCAGGTTCACCTTCATACAGCTCATTTAAAGGAGTGCTGTTACTTGTTTTCCTTTATAATGATAAAACATGAAATCCAATTAGGCATGAATTGCTCACCGGGTAGTTATAGTACTGGTTAAATGTACATTGCTTACATGGATACTATTTTGTATGTAAGTATATTTCATTCATATTTGTATGTACAAATAAATCGATTGGTAACCCGAATATATTTTGACCCTAGATAATGTGTAACCCTGTCTTCACCACCCTTTCTTTTTTTTTTTTTCTCTTTCATTGTAGTTTCTAGTCCTTGTTTTCAGTACAGTGCGGACCTACGATGCCATTGCGTTCGGACGCTGTGGTTTCTATAGGACCCTATATATCATTTTGTATATTACCTTTAATTATTCGCCCTATCAATTACTAGATGCTCTGTAGCAAAATAAATGGTATTGCACTAGAATTAAATGAGAAGTTTGTTCAAATGTTTTATATGTCAGCATAAACAAACATAAGACCAACGAAGCTGGTCCATTTGAAGGAACTATGTACTGTCGAAATAAATCTTAATTGACTAAATATTTAGTTCTGCTCAGCACGAGACTATAAGACGCAAACGGCAATTAGCAATTCCACTACCGTTCATGAACAGTCTCAATCAAACAGAATCTGCAATATTTTTATATTGTTCGACGATTTCATCCTTTCCTAATTTCTCCTTTCATACTATATTTATATATATGACAGTAGGGTTGCCTGTGAAGTGTGGTGGCGGTAAAACGTCTCCCCGTGCTTGTAATCATAACGGTTATTCATTCCGATCTTTGAAGATCGTTGAGCCAGATATTTATGTACAGATATCGGTTGTACATTCATAAATACTTACTTTTCTTACGTTATTTTTTAATATGTGGTTCCACTACCCAATACTTCAAAGTCTCTGAGTATTGTTTATTCACCCTTAGGCTATGTTGTCTGCTTTTCAATTTAGTCTTTTGACTGATACATGTGATACGCAGGCTTCATAATCGCTGCTTCCAAATAAATTCCATTTTGTTTATTTCGCCCATTGTTTTCTCGTTTAATTTAAAGTAAAGCATTTTGTTGGAAACTGGGACCATACGCCGCTGGCCATGGAATATATGAAAATACCACATTGAAGGGTCCATGTTCACCTTCATATGCATACCATCTTCGGGATGGATCAACATTTCGTACTATTGACATTTCGTACTATTGACAATATTGAGTTCTGCTCAACCCGGATCTAGAGGGCGTGTAAGTAGTGGCTAGTATTTTCCACAAGCAAAACTGCACTATTTTTTTTAGATTTATCTTGTTCGGTGATTTCCAAATGTCTCCTTTCATACTTTTTAAACTTTTTAAATAAGTTTTTTTTAAGTGTTATATATATATAAATTAAAACATAGAAACACAGGGGCTGTGCCATTTATACCACGGTGTCTTTCGACAAACTTCATTGTCTTCAATAAACAGATCATTTCTAAAAAATCAACCTTCAAAATCTATTTTTGAGGACGAACAAAGAGCCGTAATAATGACTTGTTTGAGATTTAAGTTTAAGTGTGCTGATACTTGCACGTGCACTTGCAGTAAATTAGATAATAAAGGGAAATACCTAATATGACTACTATAGTTATTAAAGTAGTTCTAAATATGTTATGCTGAACTCTTCATACTGAACTCCTCATAATGAAAGTTTATGTTCAGCATATCCATCAAAGACTTCCTAAACAAAATTAATATTGACCAAATCAATATATAAAGTTGGACAGTCTTAAACATTTATTTTCTCTTCAACTCGAACTTAGTCTGTAGCCAATGAAATAATGAACCCTTCTTCGGTAATCGGTTTCCAATTCATTTTTCAGGTCAAACTAATACCTTACCTGAGCACCGTCCAACTAGCAACGAACATTTTAAATTTGACCTCGGTGTCACAGTTTTACATATATTTATATAGGCAGGTTTTAACAAATGTTTTCCTTGAAACTAGAAGAGCTTGAGTTCTAATAGTTTGCGTGTAACACAAGAGTATATTAATTTTCTTTAAATCAATTATTCTTTTCTAAAATTACAATTGATAGTGTTCTCATGCATACATGTAACGTTAAGGTTAGCGTATGACCTCACTGGGTGTTGTTGCTTGCCGATTTTAGTATCCTATCGGTCAACACTGTTATTGTCAAACATAGCATTCGATAGAATGTATAATTCTACTGTAAAAAAAATTATTTATATATTGATAATCATCTTTGTAGTTTATAGAACCGCGCGCATATAATCCGTGCGCGTTTCCCCCACATTTTTCAATGCACCTTGTCATGAGTGTGTTATTCGGTAGGACCAAGTAGACTGGTACCCGGTACGCAATATACGCTACTGGTTCCCGAATTCACACTCATGATTGCAGGGTTCCGATGCATATACTACACTGTCCTTTTTTTCTCAAACGGTACCAGCTGTTTGAATGTGTTTCTAAATTGGTGTCGCTACCAATGCATATGGTTGCCTTCATTAGAAAAATGCAACCTATCACATTTTAGAAAAGATATCATCACTGCCGACACCACTAGCGCTTCTTTATGTATACACTTATTTAAAATGCGACAGATGCAGTAAAATTGCCTACCTTTATATAGCATTATGTTATTAGAAATCCATACGAACCTATTTTGGTTGGTTTCAATGATACTGCTTGTAATGGTTCCATCCTTCCTTATATTTGATAGCACTGAAAAGTATGTTAAAATTAATGCACATATAATATACAGCACTGAAAAGTATGTTAAAATCAATGCACATATAATATACATCTAGTGACTGATGTTTGTTGATATAGAACATGTAAAATGGAAAGAAGTATTTGAACTATAGAGACATATGTACAATTTAAAAAAATGGCAGAGGGTATAATAATGTTACAAGCACCGTATTAGACCTTTATCTGTCGTAGTTTTAAATAAGATTTTTTTTAAGATGTCACTATGGAACTTCAACTGTAAATCGGTGACCCACGGTTTCACTATTTAAACACATTTTGTAAATGGTCATTCGCTAACCTTAAAGTTACATGTATGTATGAGAACACTATCAATTGTAATTTTAGAAAAGAATACTTGATTTATTGAAAATGAATATACGCTTGTGTTACACGCAAACTATTAGAACTCAAGCTCTTCTAGTTTCACGGAAAACATTTGTTAAAACCTGCCTATATAAATCTATGTAAAACTGTGACACCGAGGGCAAATTTGACCGCATAGTCACAATTTGAAAGCATGTAATAGAGGACCATAACCTTATGTTATTGTGGCCCATTTATTAATTTTGTTTTACAGTTTTGTGATCTTTGTATTACTCCACTGCGTTGTTGTTAAATTTGGCCATGCGGTTTATGAGTATTCGTTTAAACACAAGTTAATGGAGGTGCAGACTTATGTATAGATGTATGTACGGACGACGGACAATATGTGTTCACAATAGCTCATTTGAATTTCCTCATATGAGCTAAAATAAAAATACCTCTTTCACATACTCCTATTCGATGAAAAACAACCAGCAGACCAACAATCAACAAAACAATCACGGCTGCTGCTATTCCACCACCTATTGCTGCTGCATTAACGGACTCACTCTTTGTAAGAATAAGATAATGAAAGAACATCAATCGTATTATAAAGTACGGATTAGATAAGGATACTCCATCACGTGGCAAGTTGGCTGCCATCGATTATTCGTTGCTATAGTATAAATAAATCAAATAAACGAAGGTTATTACACACAGTGTCAATTAAAATAGGACTGTTTCATACTAATGTTATTAAAATCTTTTTCAGCACTTTCCCCATGTTGCATACACACTATCAAAACAGTAGCATTTATAGTTTAAGAAAAGAAGACTGTAAAGTGATATGGTTTATTATTTTAGCGCACGTTGCCACAGTGTTAGCATGGTAGACTCTAAAATCGGAGATCACTGTCTCACATTGGATTTCATCGGTTTGTCTTTGTGCGAGACTCTTCCTGCATAGCCTCGTTCCCGGATAGGTAGTATCCACTGACAAAGCTATACCCATATTGGCAACTCTTTTATGTTTGTGGTGTCGCATAGGTGCTTTTATTTTCCTTGTAAGTGTTGTTTTTTGCACTAGTTTTTGGTTGACTGTGTTCTGTGAATTTTACATTTAAACCCCTAGTGGTCTTTTTGGCCACTGACCGTTCCCAGGCGGAATCCGTATTGTCAACCATTTTGTGTTTGTGATGTCGTTTGCATTTTTTATTACTTTTGCCTTCTCTTTTTTCTGTTTGCGTGTTTGTTTTTGTGTTGTGTGGTTGACTGTCGTCATTGAATGCTACTTTCCCTGTCCGATCTTTATATCTTTCTTTGTTTTTCTTGTTCGACGTTTATACCTGCTGTTTGCAATATATCTAAATGTTTGCTTATGTTATATGCCAACATGAGTGACGACATGAAAACGTATTTGACATTAGCAAAGTTTAAAGAACTATCAACTCTGCCCCCACTCCAACCCCACACCAACCCACCACCCCACCCCCCCCACCCCCACCTCCCACACAACGTTGTGTCCCATGACAATAATTAAAATCAATGGAAAATATCTATAAAGAAACAATCTAAAATTAATACAGAAATAAGATCAAATCATTGATGAAAATATTGCGCATCTGGCCATTAGTTACAGAAAAACATCTGCAGTAGTGGCAGAGACGATGAAGAGAATGATGTTAATACTATGTATGTTAACATAATGAATTGTGGTAATTAAATCATATACATACTCGGCTTGATGAACGTGGTAGTTAGTATATCCGACTGTTCAATTTCATCAATAACGTTTCCAGCAATTAGTCTAGCGGTGTAAGTGCCGGGAGACAGTCCTGTCAATGTAGCAATATAGGAACCATTGGACTGTAAATATGCTTGATCATTCTCGTCCACTCGTGTTTTATTTCCCCACGGTTCTGTACCACTGATGCTTGCCTGTATGATGAAGTACTGTGTATGCCCACCGTTAAATTTTTTCTCCCAGTAAAATGTTGGTACGCCATTGGTATTTCCTATATATGAGAAAACCTTTGGTGGAAGAGGTTTACCTGAAAAAAAGTTAAACTGATATACAATCGTGAGCAAAAAGTAAATGGGTGACTATTAAAACTTATTTTTGATTCAACGTGAAACTTTTCTAATGTAAAAAGCTGATTTAATTGCTAATCAAATGTATCAGTTTATACAAAAATTGGGTTTGTTTATGACGGATACTATCAATGGAATAATAGGGTTTGCTTTAAACACCGCATTATGCACTACTTCCTGTTATTTTTAGACATCCATTTACAATAACTAAGCGTTTAGAAAGATTATTATTACCATGAATTTTTCAATACGGGATTTCTATACCGAGTGAAATTACGTCCGCATAAACAAACGAGAGCGTTACTACGAGTTTGTTTATTCGGACGTATTTTCACTCGGGATAGAATTTAAGTTTTAAAAAACGCATGGTAATTAAATAAAGTATTACATTTTTTTCTGAAATAAATGTTAAATACATTGTTTGAGCTAGTTTTCACCGCGCATTATTAAATTTCGTTGCGTATGCATGTCAAAGCACGTGTCATCATTGACACTGAAGAATGTCAGTCAGGGAATTTTACCGAACTTTCTTAAACTGTATGACATACATATTTCTTAGGGATTTATTATCAGTCCCTGTTAATTTACAATCATTGGGAAACATGAAATACAACGTTTCATGTTACAATATGCAGACTTTTTAAGCCGAAATTAAGGTTTTATTTCATAGCCCAGCCAACCCCGTTTTCGCTGCTTGGAGAAGGGGTTGGATGGGGTATGAAAGTTAATATGCGGACCACGTAATGAGCATCAGCTTATTTTCCTCCACCAAGTCGGTAAACTGGTGATCGTGGAGTCAAATCTTGTCCCGCCCGGGGCTCACAGCTCACAGGTATCATGTTTGATTCCAACTGAGGATGGGAAACGAGTGGTTTATGGACCTGGAATCACTCTACTGTAAGAACAGGACTGCATTTTATCACCACACTTTTTATTTATGATGGCTACTAGTTAAATTGCTGTGCAAGGCACTACACATCTCTTATACACACAGAGCTACACAATGTTGATTCTGTTTATGCAGTGCTTATGAGTTATGCTTTTTGTAGGATAACACAGATGTCTCAAGAAATTTTAGCCAGACCCAGTCAGACGTAATTATCTGACATTTGATTTAGTATTCCTTCTGCTGTTCTTTGATAGTAACTTACTTTATCCTTATACTTTCATATAGATAGACCAAGAAATATGAACCTGACTCCACCTGCCACATCCTACAGGCAAGATGAGTCATATACCCTTGTCCGCATCACATGTGACGCCCAGTATTGGCCATCATGTGATTACAGCTGGTCTGGACCTTACTCGACTGCTTCAACGAATGCAGAGTTGAATATTGGTACTCTCAGTTGGTCAGAACATGGAACATTTACATGTACAGCAAGAAATACAAAGAGTTCAATGACAGCGATGACAACTGTTACAATAGAAGTAAACAGTAAGTTAGCTAATACATTAGTATACCTACTACTAGTAATACATTGAGTTCGACATTTGAACTCAAACTGATATAATGTTTAGCTCGACTGTTTGAAGTGTTATGCCTCAGCATTGATTTAGAATAACATCATAGTCTTAAGATCTACTTGAACATTCTTACGAAAAATTTAATTGTATATGCTTTGTATCCGATGATGATGAACACGTAAATAAATCAAAGACACTGAGATTCGCCAAATTAAGTTCATTGGCGAAATATAAGTAATGTTTATAATCTCTACTATAATCTATTGAAAATAAGTAGAAATGGTAAGTTATATAGATAAGTGATAACCTCTGAAGCAGCAGGGCCCTGGAAGATAATCATTGGTAATAAAAAATTATGTAAATGATATGTGTATATTTCTAATATACCACTCAAAATGTGCTAAGGATCACTTTTATTCTTCCATATAATTTTATTAGAAATTAATTCACAATAACGATATTAATTTCATTGATACTTTAACAATACCAAAATTTGTATCAAGTCATAAGATCACATTACCATACACTGCCCTAAATAATTTCATGTAAAATAGAAATAATGCTATTTATTTCAGCAAGACATTTAGACAGCAAAAAAGTGATCATTAACAAATTGTGAGTAGTATACTAGTATATGACACTAGCACACCAATGTGTGCTTATTTTTACATAAATATATTTGTTATAAGATTGCTGATATGTTGTTATATAATTGTATTTTAGTCTAAATTCAATAATCTTTTTTATTGGAATTTACAAATTAGTTTGACAGTTCCTGCTCGTCCAATGGAATAATAGTTACATAACTGGGTGTTTACTGCATATTTATTGACAATGAAGATTTGTTTTTTCAGTTGCACCAAAGATTCTTATCGATATCATGTTGTTTATGGGAGCTCCAGGTGGATCAGTCAACATCACCGTCCCGTTCTACAGTTACCCTGCAGTACAGACAGTGACATTTACAAAATTACCTGGTACAGCAGTCAACAATGACGCCAGACACACAGTATCATACTTACCTGGACAAGTCATGACGAGATTCAACGGAACAGCAGTTACGTTAGAAGGCAACATTGCTCGACTAGATATAACGAATTTACAAGAAAGTGATTTCGGCAATTATGCACTTACACTGAAAAACAGTGTGAAGACAACTGAGCAGATTATTGTTCTTCGGTCAGAAAGTAAGCTGCATTTACATTAAAGTTTTATGTTCAGTACACGTGCATTCTTATATTTTATGCGACTAGGATGATTCTGATGCTCAGTGAAAATCATAGATAGTAAATGCATTTAATTTTACTAACACGCTTGCATTGACTTAATAACTTGCTACTAATTGGTTATACTGTGATTGTTACGTTTAAAAAAGCAGCAGAGCTTATGTCATAGTGTTGTATCTTCGTGCCATTTGTTTTGTGAGTGTTAATCTTCGTTCAGCCTGCTTGTCTACTTATCAAGATATTTTCCTCTTCAACCGGGAATTTTAATTGGCACTTTATATAGTGTAGGGTCTGTCTTGAAAGAGAAATATTTCAAACTGATATTTCACATTTTCCCCAACCAACAGCATTAATATGACTTCAAGGTTGTCCGAGATAATGTGAGACATTTACTTTTTTCATTGAAATTTGGCATTAACGTCACGCATATGATTGATTACTGGTATACGGTATTAGGTGGAATAAGTTTTAATATATTTCATTTCTTGTAAGGAATTACCAAGATTTCTGAGGGACGAAAAAGTGATAATACCTTCGGGCGATTAAAGCGGAGAGCTTAAGCGACAACAGACAACGTGAGAAAGTGACGTAATCTAGCCAGTGACGTTACATCGTCGTGTCAACTTTCTCTAAAGGATAAACGTTGTATTTCATGTTTCCCAATGATTGTATATTAACAGGGACTGATAATAAATCCCTAAGAAATATGTATGTCATACAGTTTAAGAAAGTTCGGTAAAATTCCCTGACTGACATTCTTCAGTGTCAATGATGACACGTGCTTTGAGATGCATACGCAACAAAATTTAGTAATGCGCGGTGAAAACTAGCTCAAACAATGTATTTAACATTTATTTCAGAAAAAAATGTAATACTTTATTTAATTACCATGCCTTTTTTTAAAACTTAAATTCTATCCCGAGTGAAAATACGTCCGAATAAACAAACTCGTAATAACGCTCTCGTTTGTTTATGCGGACGTAATTTCACTCGGTATAGAAATCCCGTATTGAAAAATTCATGGTAATAATAATCTTTCTAAACGCTTAGATATTGTTAATGGATGTCTAAAAATAACAGAAAGTAGTGCATAATGCGGTGTTTAAAGCAAACCCTATTATTCCATTGATAGTATCTGTCATAAACAAACCCAATTTGTGTATAAACTGATACATTTGATTAGCAATTAAATCAGCTTTTTACATTAGAAAAGTTTTACGTTGAATCAAAAATAAGTTTTAATAGTCACCCATTTACTTTTTGCTCACGATTGTATATCAGTTTAACTTTTTTTCAGGTAAACCTCTTCCACCCAAGGTTTTCTCATATATAGGAAATACCAATGGCGTACCAACATTTTACTGGGAGAAAATTTTTAACGGTGGGCATACACAGTACTTCATCATACAGGCAAGCATCAGTGGTACAGAACCGTGGGAAAATAAAACACGAGTGGACGAGAATGATCAAGCATATTTACAGTCCAATGGTTCCTATATTGCTACATTGACAGGACTGTCTCCCGGCACTTACACCGCTAGACTAATTGCTGGAAACGTTATTGATGAAATTGAACAGTCGGATATACTAACTACCACGTTCATCATTGACAAGCCGAGTATGTATATGATTTAATTACCACAATTGATTATGTTAACATACATAGTATTAACATCATTCTCTTCATCGTCTCTGCCACTACTGCAGATGTTTTTCTGTAACTAATGGCCAGATGCGCGATATTTTCATCAATGGTTTGATCTTATTTCTGTATTAATTTTAGATTGTTTCTTTATATATATTTTCCATTGATTTTAATTATTGTCATGGGACACAACGTTAGTATTGTGTGTGGGGGGGGGGGGGGGGGGGGGGGGTTGGGGTGGTGTGGGGTTGGAGTGGGGGCAGAGTTGATAGTTCTTTAAACTTTGCTGATGTCAAATACGTTTTCATGTCGTCACTCATGTTGGCATATAACATAAGCAAACATTTAGATATATTGCAAACAGCAGGTATAAACGTCGAACAAGAAAAACAAAGAAAGATATAAAGATCGGACAGGGAAAGTAGCATTCAATGACGACAGTCAACCACACAACACAAAAACAAACACGCAAACAGACAAACGAGAAGGCAAAAGTATTAACAAATGCAAACGACATCACAAACAGAAAATGGTTGACAATACGGATTCCGCCTGGGAACGGTCAGTGGCCAAAAAGGCCACTGGGGGTTTAAATGTAAAATTCACAGAACACAGTCAACCAAAAACTAGTGCAAAAAACAACACTTACAAGGAAAATAGAAGCACCTATGCGACACTACAAACATAAAAGAGTTGCCAATATGGGTATAGCTTTGTCAGTGGATACTCCCTATCCAGGAACGAGGCTATACAGGAAGAGTCGCGCACAAAGACAAACCGATGAAATCCAATGTGAGACCGTGATCTCCGATTTTAGAGTCTACCATGCTAACACTGTGGCAACGTGCGCTAAAATAATAAACTATACGGATCACTTTACAGTCTTCTTTTCTTAAACTATAAATGCTACTGTTTTGATAGTGTGTATGCAACATGGGGAAAGTGCTGAAAAAGATTTTAATAACATTAGTATGAAACAGTCCTATTTTAATTGACACTGTGTGTAATAACCTTCGTTTATTTGATTTATTTATACTATAGCAACGAATAATTGATGGCAGCCAACTTGCCACGTGATGGAGTATCCTTATCTAATCCGTACTTTATAATACGATTGATGTTCTTTCATTATCTTATTCTTTCAGAGAGTGAGTCCGTTAATGCAGCAGCAATAGGTGGTGGAATAGCAGCAGCCGTGATTGTTTTGTTGATTGTTGGTCTGCTGGTCGTTTTTCATCGAATAGGAGTATGTGAAAGAGGTATTTTTATTTTAGCTCATATGAGGAATGTCAAATGAGCTATTGTGAACACATATTGTCCGTCGTCCGTACATACATCTATACGTAAGTCTACAACTCCATTAACTTGTGTTTAAACGAATACTCATAAACCGCATGGCCAAATTTAACAACAACGCAGTGGAATAATACAAAGATCACAAAACTGATAGTGTTCTCATACATACATGTAACGTTAAGGTTAGCGAATGACCATTTACCAAATGTGTTTAAATAGTGAAACCGTGGGTCACCGATTTACAGTTGAAGTTCCATAGTGACATCTTAAAAAATATCTTATTTAAAACTACGACAGATAAAGGTCTAATACGGTGCGTGTAACATTATTATACCCTCTGCCATTTTTTTAAATTGTACATATTTCTCTATAGTTCAAATACTTCTTTCCATTTTACATGTTCTATATCAACAAACATCAGTCACTAGATGTATATTATATGTGCATTGATTTTAACATACTTTTCAGTGCTGTATATTATATGTGCATTAATTTTAACATACTTTTCAGTGCTATCAAATATAAGGAAGGATGGAACCATTACAAGCAGTATCATTGAAACCAACCAAAATAGGTTCGTATGGATTTCTAATAACATAATGCTATATAAAGGTAGGCAATTTTATTGCATCCGTCGCATTTTAAATAAGTGTATACATAAAGAAGCGCTAGTGGTGTCGGCAGTGATGATATCTTTTCTAAAATGTGATAGGTTGCATTTTTCTAATGAAGGCAACCATATGCATTGGTAGCGACACCAATTTAGAAACACATTCAAACAGCTGGTACCGTTTGAGAAAAAAGACAGTGTAGTATATTAATCTGAACTCTGCAATCATGAGTGTGAATTCAGGAACCATTAGCCTATACTGCGTACTGGGTACCAGTCTACTCGGTCCTACCGAATAACACACTCGTGACAAGGTGCATTGAAAAATGTGGGGGAAACGCGCACGGATTCTATGCGCGCGGTTCTATAAACTACAAACATGATTATCAATATATAAATATGTTTTTTTACAGTAGAATTATACATTCTATCGAATGCTATGTTTGACAATAACAGTGTTGACCGATAAGATACTAAAATCGGCAAGCAACAACACCCAGTGAGGTCATACGCTAACCTTAACGTTACATGCATGCATGAGAACACTATCAATTGTAATTTTAGAAAAGAATAATTGATTTAAAGAAAATTAATATACTCTTGTGTTACACGCAAACTATTAGAACTCAAGCTCTTCTAGTTTCAAGGAAAACATTTGTTAAAACCTGCCTATATAAATCTATGTAAAACTGTGACACCGAGGTCAAATTTAAAATGTTCGTTGCTAGTTGGACGGTGCTCAGGTAAGGTATTAGTTTGACCTGAAAAATGAATTGGAAACCGATTACCGAAGGAGGGTTCATTAATTCATTGGCTACAGAAGTTCGAGTTGAAGAGAAAATAAATGTTTAAGACTGTCCAACTTTATATATTGATTTGGTCAATATTAATTTTGTTTAGGAAGTCTTTGATGGATATGCTGAACATAAACTTTCATTATGAAGAGTTCAGTATGAAGAGTTCAGCATAACATATTTAGAACTACTTTAATAACTATAGTAGTCATATTAGGTATTTCCCTTTATTATCTAATTTACTGCAAGTGCACGTGCAAGTATCAGCACACTTAAACTTAAATCTCAAACAAGTCATTATTACGGCTCTTTGTTCGTCCTCAAAAATAGATTTTGAAGGTTGATTTTTAGAAATGATCTGTTTATTGAAGACAATGAAGTTTGTCGAAAGACACCGTGGTATAAATGGCACAGCCCCTGTGTTTCTATGTTTTAATTTATATATATATATAACACTTAAAAAAAACTTATTTAAAAAGTTTAAAAAGTATGAAAGGAGACATTTGGAAATCACCGAACAAGATAAATCTAAAAAAAGTGCAGTTTTGCTTGTGGAAAATACTAGCCACTACTTACACGCCCTCTAGATCCGGGTTGAGCAGAACTCAATATTGTCAATAGTACGAAATGTCAATAGTACGAAATGTTGATCCATCCCGAAGATGGTATGCATATGACGGTGAACATGGACCCTTCAATGTGGTATTTTCATATATTCCATGGCCAGCGGCGTATGGTCCCAGTTTCCAATAAAATGCTTTACTTAAAATTAAACGAGAAAACAATGGGCGAAATAAACAAAATGGAATTTATTTGGAAGCAGCGATTATGAAGCCTGCGTATCACATGTATCAGTCAAAAGACTAAATTGAAAAGCAGACAACATAGCCTAAGGGTGAATAAACAATACTCAGAGACTTTGAAGTATTGGGTAGTGGAACCACATATTAAAAAATAACGTATGCCACTTTGCTCTATGCAGGGCAAAGAGTTTTGTCATATATGCCACAACAACTAATATTCCCCAACCCAACCACAGTTTCCATAAAGACTGTAGAGCGATACATGCCATCTTGGGTCTCTTGTTTTTACTAGCCTCGATCTACCGGACTAGTGCTACTTTCGAGCCCTGCATATGTAAACATATGTATCACATGTATTTTCATGTTAAACTAATTCACATGTGACACATAATAATTATGAAAGTGTATACATATATCTTTCATATAGTTTTTACATCGATTGCGAAACAAGTTCTTGCAACTTAGATTAATCACTCTCGATGGCTCGAAACTGCTATATATTATATAAATATAGCATTATGTAAATAAAAAAGACTTTCATAGAAAATGGTTATACAGCATATTATTTAATGTTATTTAGTAAAAAACATTTTTTTCATGTATTACACATATGTTACTTGCATACGAAATACATATGTGGAATATATGTGTGGCACATATGTAAAACATATGAATGTCATACCTAGATATTTGTCCTGTGTATATAGACATAAAACTGTAAACCTAAAAAGAACACACCAATAAATTATATTTTGAAAAAAAAAAGATAGCTTTTTATACTTTAGAAGAAGCCTGTCTTTGTATGCATAAATATGTAAAATTAATTTACTGCGATTGCTTTGTTAGATGGACCCAACAACATAAGATTCAACCCTGAAACAAAGATATATGAACAGTCAGAGAATACAATATTAGGTCCTATCACATGACCAGCTGATTGTAGTCCACCTTGTACATACAAGTGGGAGAAGACGGGGCCATCAGGACAGATAAGTAATGACGGTACTTTGAATCTTGGGTCCTTACAAAGTAACACATATACAGATGTACTGCCACAAACCCAGAAAGGACAGGAAGACATGGGGCCACAGATACTAAGGGCCTGACACTCAATGTTATATGTACGTATTGTTTCTTAATAAAATAATAAGAAACGGTAACAATATTATGAATGGTACTATAAATTCATTATGGGTATATGCAACTGCACTAAATGTTTATCACAGGGCAAGCAATCAGACATTGGTCACATCTACAAAGAACTTGATAATAAGTATTTTACATGAGTTCTGACCATTTTTCCCTTCAAATAATCCATATTTCAGCCAATGGTAACCGGAGTCTTGCATCACTACAACTACAGTGTCATGTTTGCTATACTAGAGTGCTATGATGATTGTAGTGGTATGTTTCAGTGTTTGTTGACTATAGTTTTCACACAACATAGATAATAATGTTAACATCCTTATTAAAAGGGTCCAAAGTTTGTATAGAGAGATTTCACATACAAGTATTTGACATAAATTTATGTGTTTTTCGGGTTGCTTGTTTCAGCCAAAGGTTTTTCTGCAAAAGCTTGAACAATTTAAATAATACGTACTTCAATTATATACCATTAGAACTGGTATTTTTAGTGGTAAATAAAAATACCTTAGCTTTGAAAATCGGTTGAGAAATAAATATTTTACAGCCCAAATGAGTTTTTGATTGTTTTCTTGTTGATGGGATAGCAGAAAATTAAGAAATTTCATATAAGTTCAGTTAGCCTTCATATTTTGCAATAAATCTGTCAGGTTGTCTTAATTTACGAATATTCAATAATATAAAACCTTTTTCGGATAAAAATTCTAAAAATAAATATTTTTCATTCAGCAGAATTTTGCATTGAAAATGCCCCCATCGAAAACAGCTTTGCGCGCATGATATTTTTATTTTTCTACCGATTTTGAAAAGTAAGATTTTTTTTATTTACCACTAAAAAATGTCTGTTTCACTGATATACAACGTATTTAGGTACGAATTGTATTTTGTCTAAAAAGTCCAAAAAAACTTTGACTGAAACAAGCGACCCTAACAATAGGTCAAATCTGCTGAAACCACAAGGCGTAGTGCTCTCATTTATTGCATGTACATTACGTGGTTGCGCCTTAATTCCATTAAGCGATGCTTATATTAGCAAGATTTTATAACGGAGATTTCGACAATAAAACACGTTTAAAACCACTTTTCTGAAAAAAATGAGATAACCTGTTAAAAATTACCTTTTAAATGAATGAATGAATGAATGAATGAATGAATGAATGAAATGAATGAATGTCTTTATTTATAGAGGGTGACCCAATTAGCCAACACTAATCTCCCTTGGGGCCCACTGCAAAGTCATACATATACATGTACAATGTAAAACATATATAACAAAACAGTGATATTTCCTTTACAATATTGCGCATATATACATGCAAATACACACACATGCACACACATGCACACACATTTACAACTATATGCACACATCATTCTTAATATATATACATAATTATATACATGGTTTGAAGTGGTGGTGTGCATAATAAAGTACCACACAGTACACAAGATGTCAATAATTATCTAAAACTGCCAAACATAACAATACTTTTACAATAATTACATTATGATTGTGTTTTCAGCCATTTAACGCAGTTACATGTAAAGCTTTTTAAAAAAGTACATTTTCTAATATATGAAGGAATGCTATTCCACACAATTGTTCCAGCGTATGACATACTCCCTTTAAATAGTTCTTTGTTTGGTCTTGGCGTTATATAATTTAATTCGTAAGCAGATCGTAGATTTCTCTGCGAGATAACAGTAGGATGAAACATATCACAAATATATGACGGGACTGCATGTTTTGATACTCTATACATAAATTTTGCCTTTTGGAGAAATATCCTTTGCTCGATATTAAGGGAATTAATGGTAACTAGTGCTTCATTTAGTGTGGTATATTGGTCGCCTAAAATAGTACGACATGCTCTTCTCTGCAAACGTAATAACAGTTGTATGTTAGCTTTCTTTGTATTTCCCCATATTATATTACAGTAATCTAGATGAGGTTGAACATATGCCTTCTAAAATATTATCCGGTAATTTAAAGGAATATATGATTTTATTCTTGACAGTAGCCAGATGTTGGTTGATATTTTCTTACGAATATACATAATGTGATTATCCCACTTCAAGTGTTCATCTATGTGCATTCCCAGAATTTTATCACCTGTTGTAAGTTGCAGTTCAATGTTATTGTATGTTAATGATAATTTGTTATTAACAAGTCTTGCACGCTTTTGAGGTGTAGTAACTAAGAGCACTTTAGTTTTTTCTGTGTTTAAAACCATACCATTATTTAGGCACCAAGCATTGAGGGTATTTAAAGCAGTTTGAAGATTTTGCTCAATTACTGCTTTTTTCAAAGAATGTTATGATCCACTAAGTCAAATGCTTTCCTAAAATCAACCATTATTACACCAACAAATTTACCTTCATTTAATCCTTTTAACCACTTGTCAATCATATGAACTAAAGCCGTTTCGCAGCTGTGGCTTTTTCTAAACCCACTTTGAGATTTACATAGTAATTTATAATAATTTAAAAAATCAACAAATGAGTTGTGCACATGTTTTTCAATCAACTTGGAAAGAGTTGGTAAAATAGAAATTGGTCTGTAGCTGTTTACATTATCAGATGCACCTGATTTGAATAAGGGATTAACCTTAGCAGCTTTCCACGTATCTGGGAAAATTCCCTGTCTTATACTACAATTAATAATATATGTAATACTTTTTGATATTACATTGGCTGATAATTTTAGTAATTTAGGACCAATTTGGTCAAGTCCCGTGGATTTGGATGTATCTAGGCTGAGAAGCATTTTACGAGTTTGTTCTTCTGTTATGAAAGGAATGTTAAAGTACATGTTGTCCGGAACAGTGCGATTTACAAATTGCTTTACTTTTGTAAAGTCTGAGTTTGAAATAGGTTCTTTTAAATTTGCAGCTATATTTACAAAAAAATTATTAAACTCATTTGCCATCTCAAAATTATCTGTTATTTCTTCATTGTTTTTATTGATCTGATTTACAGAATTTCCTTTTTGAGAAGTTTTTGTGGAGGCACCGTGCTCTTTAAATATTTTCCATATTGACTTTGGATCTGATTTGCCTTCTTCAATTTTTTCTTTCATAAGAGGACTTCTTTAATCAAATTACATACCTTATTTCTTAAAATTCTGTGATTTTGAGCATCATTTTTTGCTTTACATTTATCTCTTTCTTTTATTGCATCTATCCTTATTCAAGAAGATGGTCATTTTTTATTTATATATAAATCACACTTATTTCTTTATTCCTAGTTTCTAAATCACATTTGTTTTTCCGGTATGAGTCTAGTTTTCTCCAATATGTCGTTTGCAAGTACATAGTTTTCTTTATATGGTACATCCTATCCGCTTGAGAGTATATATTGTGATATAGTATCAATCTATCAACATTTCTTCGTTAAAGGGAGGTAATGCCAGTATAACTATACTTGTTTTTATTTTATTCTTAATTTTTAATTTTAATGTCGTTTGCAAGTACATGTCTCTCTTGTTGGAGTGTCTACATGTTATTGTATCGTCTAATTCCCTTTTGCCGTGCATGTTGGTTTTAAATAGACGTTTTATAGCTAGATTTTTCTTTTCTCCCCATATGCTCAGTTCTGTTTGTTTAAGATTTTCCTCTTGGGCATCTTGTTTTATTTGATATTTTTTTTTAATTTATTTTTTGTTTGAATTTTAGCTCTACTGGCCGAGGGCCAGCAGAGCTTATGGGATGCCGAGTTGTCCGTCGTCCGCTCGTCCCTCGTTAACTTTTGTCTCGTTAAGACGATAGAGCCTTCATTTGTCATCTGATCTTTACCAAACTTTAACAGGTTGTTAATGTTAATAAAAGCTCGGAAAAATTCTAAAACCAGTCAAATCGGACCAGTAACAGCGGTGTTACGGCCCTTGATTTAGTTAAAAATGCTATATTTTGCCTCGTTAAGACGATAGAGCCTTCATTTTTAATCTGATCTTTACCAAACTTTACCACATTGATATTATTAATAAAAACTCGGGCATTTTTAAAAACCCGCCAGATCGGATAGGTAACAACGGAGTTATGGCCCTTGATTTAATTAAAAATGCTATTTGTTGCCTCGTTAAGACGATAGGGCCTTCATTTTTCATCGGATATTTACCAATCTTTACCAGATTGTAAATATCAATGAAAGCTCGGACAAGTTTGAAAACCAGCCAAATCAAACCAGGAACGGCGGAGTTATGGCCCTTGATTTAGTTGAAAACGCTATATTTTGCCTCGTTAAGGCAATAGGGCCCTTATTTTTCATTCGCTCTTTAGCAAACTTTACCAGATTGTTAACATCAATAAAAGCTCAGAAAAATTCGAAGACCAGCAACAGCGGAGTTATGACCCTTGAATTAGTTAAAAATGCTATATTTTGCCTCGTTAAGAGGATAGGTCCATCATTTTTCATCCGATCTTTACCAAACTTTACCAGATTGTTAATATAATTTACAGCTCAAAGAAGTTTGAAAACCAGCCAGATCGGACCAATAACAGCGAAGTTGTGGCACTTGAATTAGCTAAAAATGCTATATTTTGCCTCGTTAAGACGATAGGGCCATCATTTTTCATCCGATATTTACCAAACTTTACCAGATTGTTAATATTAATTAAACCTCGGACAAGGTCGAAAACCAGCCAGATCGGACCAGTAACAGCGGAGTTGTGGCCCTTGAATTAGTTAAAAATGCTATATTTTGCCTCGTTAAGACGATAGGGTCATCATTTTTCATCCGATATTTACCAAAGTTTACCCGATTGTTAATATCAAGTAAAGCTCGGATAAGTTCGAAAACCAGTCAGATCGGACCAGTAGCAGTGGAGTTGTGGCCCTTGAATTAGTTAAAAATGCTATATTTTGCCTCTTTAAGACGATAGTCACTGGCTTCATTGATTTTATAAGAGCCATATTAGCCAGTAGAGCGTCCACATGCCCGCTTGGGCATCTTGTTTTATTTGATTTGATTTTTTTAAATTTATTTTTTATTTGATTTTTAGCTCTACTGGCCGAGGGTCAGCAGAGCTTATGGCATGCCTAGTTGTCCGTCGTCCGTCGTCCGTCGTTAACTTTCGTCTCGTTAAGACGATAGAGCCTTCATTTTTCAACTGATCTTTACCAAACTTTAACAGGTTGTTAATGTTAATGTAAGCTCGGAAATGTTTTAAAACCCGTAAAATCGGACCAGTAACAGCGGAGTTATGGCCCTTGATTTAGTTAAAAATGCTATATTTTGCCTCGTTAAGACGATAGGGCCTTCATTTTTCATCTGATCTTTACCAAACTTTACCAGATTGTTATTATTAACAAATACTTGGTCATTTGTAGAAACCCGCCAGATTGGATCGGTAACAACGGAGTTATGGCCCTTGATTTAATTAAAAAGGCTATTTGTTGGCTCGTTAAGACGATAGGGCCTTCATTTTTCATCGGATGTTTACCAAGCTTTACCAGATTGTAAATATCAATAAAAGCTCGGACAAGTTTGAAAACCAGCCAAATCAAACCAGGAACGGCGGAGTTATGGCCCTTGATTTAGTTGAAAACGCTATATTTTGCCTCGTTAAGACGATAGGGCCATCATTTTTCATTCGATATTTACCAAATTTTACCCGATTGTTAATATCAATTAAAGCTCGGATAAGTTCGAAAACCAGTCAGATCGGACCAGTAACAGCGGAGTTGTGACCCTTGAATTAGTTAAAAATGCTATATTTTTCCTCTTTAAGACGATAGTCACTGGCTTCATTGATGTTATATGAGCCATATTAGTCTTAACGAGGCAAAATATAGCATTTTTAACTAATTCAAGGGCCACAACTCCGCTGTTACAGGTTCGATCTGGCTGGTTTTCGAATTTTTCCGAGCTTTAATCAATATTAATTATCTCGTAAAGTTTGGTAAAGATCGGATTAAAAATGATGGCCCTATCGTCTTAACGAGGCAAAATTAAGCATTTTAACTACTTGAAGGGCCATAACTCCGCTGTTACAGGTTTGATCTGGCTTGTTTTCGAATTTTTCCGAGCTTGAATCAATATTAATTATCTCGTAAAGTTTTGTAAAGATCGGATTAAAAATGATGGCCCTATCGTCTTAACGAGGCAAAATTTAGCATTTTAACTACTTGAAGGGCCATTACTCCGCTGTTGCTTGTCCGATCTGGCTGGTTTACGAATTTGTCTGAGCTTTCATTGATATTAACAATCTGGTAAAGTTTGGTAAAGATTGGATGAAAAATAAGATCCCTATTGTCTTAACGACGCAAAATATAGCGTTTTAAACTTAATCAAGGGCCATAACTCCGCTGTTACTGGTCCGATCTGGATTGTATTCAAACTTGTCCGAGTTTTCATGGATATTAAACGACCTGTTAAAATTTGTTAATGATCGGATAAAAATGAAGGCGCTATCGTCTTAACAAGACAAAAGTTAACGACGGACAACGGACGACGGACAGACGACGGACAACTCGGCATCCCATAAGCTCTGCTGGCCTTCGGTCAGCAGAGCTAAAAAAAATGCCATTTTATAAAAAAATATATTTTTAAAAAAAATCAAAAAAGAAAATCAGCTCCAAAAAGTAGATCAAGGTTACAGATGAAATCCATGCGTCCAATTAGGTGAACTACCCAAGACACAACTATGTCAAAATAGAATGTTTTGTCTTCCAAAGATTAAGCTATAAACTAGGTTTAAAGCATAATTATAGTTCATGACATAGTTCATGAGAAAGTGATGTTAATGTAACAATTAAAGTTATCAGCCCTTTACTTGGATGGTGAAGGTCGCATCCTCATTTGCTTTTGGAAACGTTGTGATGTACTACCCAAGAAACAACTATAAACGAAGTTTGGAAGGTCTAATGCGTAAAGTTTGTGAGAAAGTGACCTAAACGCAAATGTTGAAGGTATACAATTATAAGGTTATATGCCCTTTGCTCGGAGGGTCAAGGTCACATCTACATTTGCTTTGTAACGTTACGATGTACCACCCAAGATACAACTTTAAGCAACGTTTGAAAGGTGTAGTGCATAGTACAGTTTGCGAGAAATTGACCTCAATGCAAAGTTTAAGGTAACGATTATTTGTCACATTGCAATGTACCACTCAAGATACAACTATAAGCAAAGTTTGAAAGGTATAGTGTATACAGTTTGTGAAAAAGTGACCTAAACGCAAAAGTTGAACGTAAACATTATTAAGTTATCTGCCCTTTGCTGGGATAGTCAAGGTCACATCCTCATTTGCTTTGTCACGTTGCAATGTACCAACCAAGATACAACTATAAGCAAAGTTTGAAATGTGTAGCATATAGTTTGTGAGAAAATGACCTAAACGCAAAACATGGACGTTGACGCCTTCGCCTTTGACTTCGCCGCCGCCGCAAAAGCAACAATTATGTCTCTCGTTTTCTTCGAAAAGGCGAGACAAAAAATTGTGCTTCGAGTGGGGAATGTTTTGGGGGTGTGGGGGTGGCAACATAGCTATATGTGTAAGAATTGTCCAAAACAACACAGAAATATGCATACAAAAAATCAAGTTTCGAGTGGGGGGGGGGGGGGGGTGCGGGGAATAGGGGTTGTGGGGGTGCAACATAGCTATATGTGTAAGAATTTACCAAAACACAGAAATATGCAAAGAAAAAAAATCGAGAATATGGGTGAAGTATGAATAAGATTCATAATGCTATAAGAAATCCCAATGCATGGAACCCAGAATTTGCAGAAGACAAAATTCTTTACCCAACCCTTTACAACATACTATAAGGAAACAAATTCCCAAATTTAGTTCATCTAGGAGAAGAAACGTAATAGATATAGACCTGTAAACACAGCTTACACGCAAAATTTGATGTGAAACAGACACATTTTAAGTTGTTTTTTTCAGAATTTGGGTTCCATGGGGAGCCCAGAGATTACAGGAACCAAAATTACTTAAACAGCCCTTAAGATAATGCTATAAGGAAGCTAATGGCAAAACTTGCTTTTGCTAGGGTACGAAATGTAAGAGATATAGACTGGTAAACAAAGCTTACACGCAAAATGGGATGTGAAATGGGACACATGTTATGGGCTATCATAATTTGGTTTCCACTGGAGCCCATGGGTTACAGGAACCCTTAAGATAATGCTATATGGAAGCCCATGGCCAAATTTGGTTGTGCTAGGATAAGAAATGTAAGAGATATAGAAAATAGTGTTGTTTGTGCTGTGTGGCGACCGTAAAAAGTCTCCACGTACATCCAATCAATATTGTTATTTATACATCCTACAGGGATTATATGACATTCATTGATCCAGTTTTTCCTTAACTCTTACTGCTCTGGCTTCTGCCAAGTCTTTGAGTACCTTAATTGTGGCTTTCTAGGCTTTTGTTTTTTTGTATTATATTTACACGAGCATATTTGTGTTTTACTTATATTGCCTATTGATGCTGCCTTGTTGGTTAGAGATTAGATCATGTCGGGGATTTCTTTATTTACACTGTCCTGTTTTAATGGGATGACAGTAGGGTGAGTGTGAGGTTTGGTGTAATCTCGAACCGGTTTAAACCCCCCAGTGGCCTACTTTGCCACTGACCGTTCCAAGGCGGTAGCCCTATTGTCAACCCTTCTGTGTTTGTGATGTCGTTTGCATTTATTATTGCTTTTGCCTTCATGTTTGTCTGTTTGCGTGTTTGTTTCTGAGTTTTGTGATGGACTGTCCTCCTTGAATGCTATTTTCCCTGTCCGATCTTTTTATATTTCTTGTAAACACAGCTTACACGCAAACCTTGATGTGGGACGCTTATTCTTTGAATAGTCGAGCTAAAAATGGCATTTGACCTCCAACTGTCACTGTTATGATTCTTGTGCGCGACACACCTTCTCAATGAGATGAACATTTATGTGAAGTTTGACGCAACTCCCTTCAGTAGTTTCCAAGTAATGGCTGAGACATGATTTTGTTCATGATTTTTTTACCTTTGACCTCCAAGTGTGACCTCGACCTTTGAGATATGGTCATGATTCTTGCGCAAGACACACCTTCTCATTGTGATACACATCTGTGTGCAGTTTGAAGAAATTCCCATCTGTACTTTCTGAGGAATGACTGAGACACGATTTCGGACGTACGCATGCACGCATGGACAGTGCGATTACTATATGCCTCCCTGTGGGGTCATAATAAAAACCAATTTGGCTAATAAAATTGAGGTACTTCAGCCAAAGTGGCTAAACAAAATGTGTCCAATGAAGAGCCTCTGTCATTTAATTATTGTTCGAGGCACTTTCAACCACAGGTTTTTCAGCAATAACATAACTAATTTTAGCGATACATACACAAATTATATATCATTGGCAATAGTGGCAAATAAATATACCTTAGTTTTGAAAATCAATTCAGAAATAAATATTCTTCAGCCAAAACGCTTTTTTGATGGGGCTTTTTCCATGTTAAACTTCTTGTTGCTGGGAGAGCAGAAAATTAAGATATCACAAATAACTTCAGTTAGCCTAAATAGTTTGCTATAAAACGTTCATGATGTCTTAATTTACATTTGCCCAACACATTACAAACATTTTTGGATAACAATTTTGAAGAAAAAAAACAACTTTTGATGCAGCAGAATTTTGCACTGAAAATGCTCTATCAACATGATCAAAAACAACTTTCTAACGTGACGTTTTTATTTCTCAACCAATTTTGAAAAGTAAATAAATGTTTTTTATCTACCACTCAAAATGTCTGTTTCACTAATACACAACTTATTTAGTCTACAGTTGAATTTTGTCTAAAAAGTCCAAAAAACCTTACAGTTGACAGCCTTGTCAAATTAAGCCGCCCGCCAACTTTAAGCATTTCGTTGTCCATACTGTGATGCCGATATTTTCCAACTGAAATACCATCGCGAAACGCACGGTATGCGTGTGGAGGGTAGCATGAGAGTAACGGAGACTCCAGATTGGTTGCCAGATTTGATTGAATCGAACAGACACTTGAGCGACTACTCCTTGTGCCAAGTGACACGTGTATTTATCAAGCGTCTTGCCGGTTCCGATAACGTTCTATGGCTGACAGAAAAAGAAAGAGAGACATTTCAGCATTACAGAATCGACAGAAGACATTAACTTCATTATTTCGAAGAACCGAATGTAGGTCAACCAGCAGCAACCAAAGCACAGTCTTTACAAGATTATAATTACATTGCTTTAAGGCTGGAGATAGTGTATAAATAGTCATTGTGTGAATAGTCGCCAGTTTTCGCGAGTTACGTATTTTCGATTTATAGATGTTATATAATTATAATCGTGCCTGTATTATCCGCGGGTCATTTGTGACCAGTTTAATAATTAAGTGGTTGCAAATTACAATGATGCGAGCTACAGTGTGCATTTACCTTTTTTTAAGCTATATTTTACAGCTGGATCATAGATCACTATAAAATAGTCATAGTCACTATTAAACTTGCTAGCCTACAAATGATATACTTTACAAGATTTTGTGTTGTTGTTCCAAAAGCTGATTATTTTTTTTTTTTGTGAACTTGATGCCAAACTGACAATATGCACAAGAATGAAATACAATGTCATTACCTCAAAAAGACAGATCTTTCTAATATCAAAATAGGGGATCCGTGTAAATAGCTTCAGAGAGTGCAGGAAATTGCATTTCAGTGTGTTAATTTCAAACATATTTCCTGACACCCACTTCCAGCTGGTACAGCAACTGATTATCAGTATTTTTTATGAACATGAGGCCAAAATTGACAGTATGTGCAACAATGAAATACAGTATCATTACCTCCAAAAGACAGATTTCTAATATCAAAATAGAGGATGTAAATAGCTCAGCGGGGTGATTTCAAAACAATTCTGTGGGAAGGAACCCCAGAATCCCCACTTTGACCAGGAAGGGGAGCACCTTCGCCCTGATCCACCCCCTGGTGGCTTGGTACTTTGACGTTCTTGCCTGCTTCTCTAGAAAACTGTGACAAGGCTGGTTGATTCACAGTTTTAATAAATTATGGTGAAATAAAAAAATGTTTACTTACAATATACAAATAATGACGTTTGAGGATTGCTTAGTGATGTCAGACCCCAAGTGACATCTTCTGTAGCTTGACATGTAAACTGTTTGTTGGCATCATTGACCTGGACAGATGATATTGTCAGTTGGTGCTTACTGGTTGTGTAAGCATATCTACCATCAGCAGGGTTGGTGACGCCATCAACCATCCAGGAATACTTCATACTGAGTCCATGATCAGTAGGTACTGTTGTGGATGTACTACCAGTGCATGTCAGAGTAACAGCTCCTCCTACTTCAGGATTCTGGTTTACACTTACAGTAGGTGTTGTCGGCCCACCTAGACGAAATATAACTCTAGTTATCAATATCATTACGGAACCACATCCAAAAACAAGGCTGTTTGTTGGCATCGTTGGACTGGACAGATGGTCAGTTGGTTCTAACTAGATGAGTAAGTGTATCTACTAGCATTAGGGTTGGTGCCATCAATCATCCATGAATACTTCATAATGAGTCCATGATCAGGAGGTACTGTTGTGGATGTACTATCGCTGCATGTCGGTGTTACTGTTCCTCCTAAATCAGGATTCTGGTTTACACGTATAGGTGTTGTTGGTGTACCTAGACGTAATATAAATCTAATATGTATATATATCATACAACAATATTTTTACATAACCGCATCATAAAATACATTAGAAAAGGTATGCATTATGTTTCTAGTGTCTTTTCAGACTTTCTCTTTTTTTTTTAAATTTTAGCCATGCTAAGGGGTGTATCGTCTAGGTCCCTGTTTCGGTGACGTACCTGTTTCGGTGACTTTTGTTTATCGCGTGCATGTTTTTTTTATCGGAAGTTGTAGGATGTCATCAGTTTTGTTGTATTGTGTGTAAACATTGAAACGTCACGTCTGTCATCTCGAACCAAACAATGTGCTTCAAACAGGTTTAATGCTTATTTTATCACCTGATATGAAATATGACCATTATGTCTTATTACTGTTACATACCTTTCATTAATTTAGTCTATAAAACATATATTTATTCATTTTTGATAATTTGGCATTGAAACACACATTTCCCGATCAGCTGAAATATGTCACATGATATCAACAAGGTCATGGCCAATTATTTTATTACAGGGTGTTCTCAAAAGTATGCACTCGCTTATATGTTTTAAGTAAATTGTAGCAATAACAGACCAGGACCATCCTCCATGTGTTAGCTGTATCTGACAATGACATTTGAGGCCTTAAACGTCTCGATGTTGAGATCTTGCGCGAATTTTAATGCCTGCAGCTGAATCAAAGGCCCAGACACTGGCATGCGTCTTGACGTAGCATCATGTAGCCAAGTCCAAAATAGATCATTTATGTCCTCGTATCCCGTTGCGTAACGTGCACGTTTTCAGCCACCAGACACATTGTTCTCAAAATTCTCTAAAAATCCGATTTTCGTTTTAATATGTTCTGAATTTGTGTTTTACCGACACCTAACTCGTCTGCTATTTTACGCGCACTTTTCGATTTACTAAGTTCAATCACATTAATCCGCTCGTCTAACGTTAACACTTTACGCTTCGACATGATTTCAATAACTTTATTTATTGTAATAAGCTGTTAAAAATAGCGAGTAAATATATTACCGTTGCCATCACGTGATATAAGCAAATTATTATGTTATCCAATCACTACGTCGTTTAAATATAACTTCATCAATATTAATGAGGGCACTTGACAGTATTGACCAATCCCATCTCCGTATAAAAATAAACTTATGAATATTAATGAACAATTCAATCTTTCAATATAACGCTCCAATCATCGATGTTTCCACATCAATCATTCGAAGGTGATAATTGGTATTGCAACTTATTAATTGGTACTTATATTTGATATCTCCTACAGGGGGATGATTACAAAGGCTAATTAGATTAATGTTGAATTTATGTTTGATCTCGTTTCTGTGTGAATTACCGATAGCTAAACTGTTTTTGTGTTTTTTTTCAGTTTGATTTTCTGAAGAAGAAAAAGAAGGTCGCTAATTGATCATGAAATCGGTCTTTTGGTATGAAAATATGCTGTCGTTGGTCGCGTTAGACATTTGGTCGCTTAAAACAGTATCAATTAAAATTAAAACTTGTCGGGGGGAATTCAAAGTGGTAGCTTATGGCAGGTGGGCGCTGAAACCAGGTGGTCGGATGAACAGGTTTGGCTGTACATGTAAAGTGTCTTTTCCTGCCTTGACCATTGTATGGCATCTGATCACAAACTTTAACCTAGTGACTCCAATAGCAACAGGGTTAATCCTCTGACCAAGAGCAATGTACCAATGAAGTTTCATGAGTGTGAGTGGTGTGGTTTCAAAGTTATCTGGTGGAATGTGGCTTTCTATATACGTTCATGGTGACCTTGACCTTTGGTCTACTGACCCGAAAGATAATAAGGTTCTTTCTCTTGTCAACGTCAATGTACATATGACGTTTCATGCGTGTGGGTCTTATGCTTTTGATGTTATCGCGCAGAATGCATATTACCATTTAAGATCATAGCGACGTAGACCATTGACCTGCTAACCCCAATGAAATAGGATTCTTCCTCTCACCAAGGGCAATGTACAGTACAGCTCACGCGAACCCCACACTTTACTTGATTCGCCGAGTTTGGTGGTATCGAGTGCCGCGCGGTTCTACTCGAAGTCAGTGTTTGGACTCGGCGTATCCACGTCGCGAAATTACGCCATTGTCGAGTCACTCGGACTGATCAAACACTGGGAGTTACTCCACGCAGAATCCGATTAACCATGGGTGCACATCTGTGGTGATTTATTATTGGAAATAAAAAAAATCTGAATTGTTTAACTGTTCAACTTGTCCGACAGCGCGCTTGAAAAAGCAATCCATAGCCGTAAAAAAGAACAAACAATGAGACGTCGAGTGCATCTTTTCTGTGCAAAGTTGACACGACTGATAAATACAATCAATACATTTCGAAACAAATACGTATTTCAAACGTTTAATGCATTAAAATCACAAGTTGTGTTCGTTTCTGTTGTCCAAAAGTCACAGTTCTTCAAATGACATAAATACCCATAATCCCTGGCCATATATGTACCTGTTAACAAGGCGGAACTAACAACGGGTTTATGACCCGGAATTCTTTACAATTTGTTTAGATTATTTCTGACTAATGAATGGATGGTGTTTTACGGCACGTCGATATATAAATAGGTCATATTGTGCGCAAAAACAGACGAAAGATGAAGAAATTAAGTAGTAATTAAAACTTAATGTAAAATATAAACTATTAAAAAATAAGGGATGATATGGTAGTTATATAAACTATATATGTAAATCAACAAATGCCCGTCAACGGGTATATAAACAAGTAATTATATATAAGAACACATTATGATGATTTATATAGACCGATTTCTTTCAGGAAAACTAAAACAAGACTAAAATCTATAGTATCAAATAACTCTTTCATAGTATTAACATTGTAGTACCTTTGACGCATAGGATCAAAGTCTACACATTCCAACAAGATGTGTTTGATCGTTAACGGTGCAAAGCAGGGTATACATTCTGGTAATTGCTCACCTTGTAATAAATATGAATGAGTATAACGTGTATGCCCTATCCTGCACCGGGCTAGGACCACTTCTTCTCAACGAATGGTTCTACTAGAAGAACGCCATTCTCCAAGTAACGGTTTAATTGAATGGAGATTATTGTTAACTGACAAATCCCAAGCGGCTTGCCAAGAGTTACGAATATATTTTTAATACAACTTTTAAAATCAGTATAAGGTAATTTAGCATTATATATATGTAAACTAATGCTGCCTTAGCAGCACTATCAGCTCTATCATTACCACGTATTCCTACATGGCTTGGAAGCCAGCAGAAAATAATAACATTATCAACTATAAGAGAATTGTACTTTTCTAAAAGCTGAAGCACAATTGGGTTATCATGTTTCATATTACCCACTGCTTGAAGAGATGAAAGGGAATCAGTAAAGAATACAACATGTTCATCATCAGATTCCTGAATATAATTTAAGGCAAGTTCAATTGCCTTAAGTATTTCTGACTAAAGAACCCATCAATGTATTAATAATAAACAGCAGAATAGTAAAAACTTGTTACAAATAACGATTAATTAAAAATATAATTATAATTTCCAGTATAATAATTACTAATTGAATTTTATGTTCAGTCACTGCAAAGCCGGTAATAGGAACCCTCATATACACGTAACTATCGTGACCCAGTATACATAATCCAGACATTCGAATTTTCCCACATCCGTTTTTCCAAAAACAAAAGTAAAATTGTCTTTTGCTTCGATTTTTCCTAAAGTTATTGAATAATTATGCATTAAAATGACTGCAATTAGAAAAAGATGCACCCTTTACCTGTGCATTTTCGACTCGGAGAACTCTGAGTTTGTCTACGCGAAGTATCGTAGCGTAAGTACGCCGAGAGCTTTTCGCGTAGCTGATTCCCACTCCGAGAAGTTTTATCATCAAAACTCCGCGTAAGTACGTGATTTGTAAATTCCTCACTCGGAGTGAAAGAGTAAAGTGTGGGGTTAGCGTGAGCTGTACTGTATTAATGAAATTTCATGAGTGTAGTTGTATGGTTTCGAAGTTATCACACAAAATGCCTATTTCCATCAAATGTCATTTTGACCTTGGCCTTTAATCAACTGACCCAAAATCAATAGGTTTCCTCCTCTCACCAAAGTCAATATACCTACAAATTGCATGAGTGTGGGTGTTATAATTTCGCAGTTATCGCGAATATTGCCTATTTCCATATAAGATTAAGGCCACTTTGATACCCACTGAACCAAAATCAATAGGGTTCCTCCTCTCACCAAAGGCAATGTACCTATGAAGTGTGAGTCTTGCGGTTTTAGAATTGATCACTTTGTCGATCGATAAGTTTTTATTTACCCTCGCCCTATGGAACACGTCCTTTTGGCGAGCATTTCAAAGAAGATTATGGCTGCAAGAGAGTCCGGTAAAAGGCTACATCCCTCGTTCAATGAAGTTTACTGTAGAACAGCAGCATTAGAATTCATAGAAACGAACAGGTCCAACGTAGATAGTCTGTAGTTGATTAAGTGTTTTTTTTCTCGGGTTTGCCTGCAGAATTGTGACTAGGTCAATCCGACTGCTGGCTCGAAATCGTCTCAGTCAATCAGGAAACAGATGATTAGAAGCCTCCCAAGTAGGTCAATATGGGTGCATGTGGAATCCGTGTGTATCACGCAGAGGGTTAATCCAACACCAAGTAGGTTATTCCTGTCGGTGTTGTAGTGCAAGTTCAGTTAATAGGTAAGCTAACCTAACTGACACTTGCTACACAGTCAGCTCCTCCGTTATCCACACCGTCGTATACAGGGTTATAGGTGTACATCTCGCAAGGTTCTCCAGCATCGGTATCATTATCGGTGATCAGCGCAGCCCCAACAGTCCATCAATAGTTGTAATAAGCGGCCCTGTTTAGTTCCGTTAAAACGTAAAACAATTTAAAACTGCAGGTTCAAATGTCTATAGGGCGTGCAACCATCGCCATGACCATTTTCCATTCCCCTACAAAACTATGTACAGGTGTAGTTAAAAGACACATCTCCTGTATAGAGGGCACCGTTGTTGATCACGTCGACATCGTCTGATAAGCTAAGGGTAGAGCTGTAGATGGACACGTCCTGCTGATCCTGTGGTCAGAACAAGAATCACATGGAGTGCCTATTTCCATATAAGGTCATGGCGACCTTGACCTTTGAACTACTGGCCCCAAAAACAATAAGGTTCCTCCTCTCACCTAGGGCAATGTATGAAGTTTTTTGAAGGTAAGTGTTACGGTTTTGAAGTTATTATATGATATGTATATTTCTTTATAAGGTCACTGTGACCTTCACCTTTGACCTACTGGCCCCGAATAGAAATTAGGTTCCTGCTTTCAATAAGGGCGAATAACCGATTAAAGTTTCATGAGAATAGGTGTTACGGTTTTGAAATTATCATGTGGAAATCATATTTCCATATAAGTCCACCTTGACCTTTGACCTATTGACCCCTAAAAAGCAACAGTTCCTCCTCTCAACTAGGGCAATGTACCTATGCAGTCTTATGGGAGAAGGTGTTATGGTTTTGAAGTTATCTTGTGGAATTCATATTTCCATATAAGGTGATGGTGACCTTGACCGTCTACCTACAGACCCCAAATGCAATATGGTTCCTGCTTTCAACAAGGGTGAGCCTCTGAAATTTCATGAGTGTAAGTGTTACGGTTTTGAAGTTACCATGCGGAATTCATATTTCGATATTTTCATATAAAGTGACCTTGCCTTTTACCTATTGGCGCCTCTATTTTTAACAAGGGTGATGAACCTATAAAGTTTCATGAGTGTAGGTGTTACGGTTTTGCAGTTATCATGCGGAAATCACATTTCCATATACTTTGTCAGTGACTTTGACTTTTGACCTATTGACCCCAAAAGCAATAGGGTTCCTGAAACAAATGAAGTTGCTAGTCAGTGTTCACAAGTCAAGGCATTTTTCAGCAAAACAAGGACCATAACTCTAGTGTTATTGATCCGACCTGGTTTTCGACCTTGTCCGAGCTTTCATTGATATTAACAATCTGTGCAAGTTTGGTAAAGATCGAATAATATATGAAGGGGCTACAGTGTTCGCAAAGCAGAATACGACATATTTCAGACAAATCAAGAGCCATAACTCTGGTGTTACTAATCCAATTTGGCAGGTTCTGAACTTGTCTGAGTTTTCATTGATATAAAGTCAATGACGAAATTTGGTAAATATAAAAAAAAAACTAGAGTGTTCACAAGTCAGAAAATAGCATTTTTCAGCAAAACAACGACCATAACTCTAATGTTACTGATATGACCTTGCCCGAGCTTTCATTGATATTAACAATCTGTGCAAGTTCGGTAAATATCAAATAATAAATAAAGGTGCTAGAGTGTTCGCAAGGCAGAATACGGCATGGTTGTTTTCAAACTTGTCCAAGCTATCATTGATATAAAGACCCTGGCAAAGTTTGGTAAAGATCGGATTAATTATGAAAGCCCTATAATGTTCACAAGGCAAAAGTTAACGGACGATGACGGACTATGTAAACAAAGATGGCTGCTGGTGGCCATGTTTAATGATGAATCAATATAATTTTCAACAAGGATCAACATCATGTTTTTACTATATAACTCTTTGTAAACAACGATGGTCACTGGAAACCATGTTTAACGTCGAAACAAAACGATTTTCAACAAGGACCAACATCATGTCATGCTGATCATTTAAGAAAAAGTCCCCTATCAATATCACTTATAGTTTTCAAGAAGTAGTCGCTACAAACTTGCTTTTTAAAAATCTATTTTTAACCGTGGAAGCCATCTTGAACTTCCGGCCAACTGAAAATTTGCTAGGATCAATAAGACATCAAGAGCAATATTCCTGTAAAGTTTCATGAAAATCTGTCGAGTAGTTTCAGAGCAGTAGTCGTTACAAGTGTTTACTATATAATTCTATGTAAACAAAGAGGGCCACTGGAAGCCATGTTTGACGTCGAACTAAAACGATTTTCAACAAGGACCAACATCATGTCATGCTGATCATTTTAGAAACAGTCCCATATCAATATCACTTATAATTTTTAAGAAGTAGTCGATACAACCTTTCTTTTAAAAATCTATTTTTAGCTTTGTCGGCCATCTCCATGGCCGAATGGTTAACGACGTTGCATTGTAAACCTTCGCCTCTCACCGCTGCGGGTTCAAATCCCACTGGGAACTCGACTTGTAAGTGAGAAAGTGTCGATTCTAAAGGATGACCGGAGGTTTACAGTACTGGTTCTACCCAGGAAAAGTGGGTGGTCTGCCTCCACCACAAATCAAAGTACCGAAGGTACTGAGAGCACGGTGAACTATAATTTGTGCATACATGTAATGGAAGGTTACTTTCCAATCACGCAGGACATGGGTGGACTGAAAATGTGTCAATAATACATCATCGCATGTAATAATACATCAATGCATTGTTTAATGTATCTGGAAGTAAGGCGATTAAAACAAGATCAGGTAAGGTATATACGGGAATAAAGAAGGGAACAAATGGAATGATGGGTTATAATGAAAATTAATCTCGGAAACGCTTCATCATATCTGAACCATATCTTCACAGGTATTAAAGTGTATCAAAAAACATCACCTGTCATCACCTGTCAAAGTTTGAGTCATTAGAAATGAATATAGCGTCAAAAAGGACAAGACAGCTAATTTTGCCAATTCAAGGGGAGGTAATTAATAAACCCTTTGACAAACATAGCTGAATTAAATAGGAAACAACCTGGCATTTATATCGACCTACTATGCAAGTGTGATTAAAATCAAATGAACACGAGTGTAGTCTGAAAGACGGCCATATCCCCCGCTGCACAAAGATTTATAATATAAAAATTTAAACATGGAATGTCACTATAACGACATCTCAGTAACCGCTTGGTCAGTTTTGACCAAAATTCACATCCAAGATTACCATAAAAGGTCGAAACCATAAAAATCTGCTTCTCAAGACCACTGAACAGATTCGACAGTTTTTCTTTATTAATGATCACCAACCCACTGTACTATCAAGTGTGTTCAAAGGAAGGCACTGACAAACAGATGTTAGGATATACTGTATAAGTTTCATGAAGGCCCTTTCCTCGCTATCTTAAATAGCTATCTCAGGGTAGGGGTGGGGTGGGTGGTGAGGGGCGGACTGGCAATTTCGTCTTGTGGGAAAGCAACAGAAGAGTTTAAATATGTGATAACATTTTTGTTGTTATTTGTATTTTTGGGGCTCGTCAGAAATAGCGTTTTCTATGTCAACTGACCAATGTTATGCCCGGTGACTGTGTAAAAACGGGGCGGGTGGCGGAAACATACTCTAGTCCCCTCACTCAGATTACTGGGGAGTCTGAAACCGCCCTAACTGTTCCTACGCCTGTGCACGTCCGTTAACTGCACTATAAATAGGTCCTGGTAATTCTGGTCTCTAAATATAGTCATCTATATTAAGAAATTCGCGCATGTCAGATTTGTTTAATATCATACATTATATTAACAAATGATATGCATTGAATAATTGATATTTCCATTTGTTTTTACAACAAACCACAATAAACCGACAAAACCTGAAGTTCGCATTGAAAAAACACGTCAATATTAAATTGAGACGATCCCCATAACTTTAGTCGCGTTTGTAAGATATACAGTTAGGCATTAAGTTGATTTCCTGGTTTCTTGTAACCGGCTGATTGACATCTACTTATCCCCTAACTGTATAAGCATGAAGTGCATCTTAAACTGGTATTTTTCTTTATTGTTTTAGATTGGTTAAGCTACAGTATTTCTGTATTAAATTGATAAAAGTAACTAAGGCATACACCTGCGCAAGAAATTACACTGTATATAAAAATAAATTTCCCGAAAAAGGTATTTCCTAACTAAAGTTGCTACATAACGGTTACACGCCAGGGTAAGCTATTTTAATCTTGGCGATAAAACAATCGCAATGTAATTGCAACCCAGGCGTCCAGTCGGAACTGTCTCACCGACTATTTTGATAATCTACGGAAATTAGCGAGTTTGTACGATTAGCGAACGTCATTTGCAGATGTGCTCCGCGTGACAGCTATCCTCCTAATTCGATTATAATTTTTAATTATTGCGCTGCATAATATCGAACTTTTAATGTTCAGTATATTTCTTTGAATCATTTCACGTTATAAATTGATAAAAACTCGTTTAGCCCTAAAAGCTAATATACCAGCTTTAGCATAAACACAATACGAACACGCGATTAAACAGCACCAAGATGATGTTAATTAAATACTTTGTTAAATAAAAATAATACCATGTATGCTTGATATATATTTAAAGAGAAGTCGTCAGGAATATAACTTGCTAGAAAAGTTGTTGTTCCATTGCATTGGTTAACCTTTGTATCAAGCAAATTACAATTAGCCCTTCGAGTTTTCAATTGTTTTCGTTATTCTACCAACAGTTTACAACTGGTATCGCAATTTGCTTTGAACTATTATAACAATTAATGATTACCAATATGCGAGTTATGCAGTTTTAAACAAATCAAGGTTGTCATATCTAATATATTAGTTGTCAGTCAATTTAATGCCTTTCAGGTAAAAACAGTGTTAATATTCGAGTATGAAACATACGCAATTATACAGTCGATATCATAGAGCGGTATATAGTGAACGGAGAAAGAAGCATAAGAACAACTGGTTGTAGGAAGATAACGTTACTAAACGTATGCATGATCATGCATGATTAAAGGACAAAACCTCGTATTTTTATGAATATAAAGGACAAAGTCTTAGCAAAAAAAATAATTGTCGAATTAGTTCATCAGTTCAGTCCTGTTTTAGGAAGACTTATACATTCATGTTGTCAAGACTAAGGTTATAACTAAATTATATATTCCTGTTGTCAAGACTAAGGTTATAACTAAATTATACATTCATGTTGTCAAGACTAAGGTTATAACTAAATTATACATTCCTGTTGTCAAGACTAAGGTTATAACTAAATTATACATTCCTGTTGTCAAGACTAAGGTTATAACTAAATTATACATTCCTGTTGTCAAGACTAAGGTTATAACTAAATTATACATTTATGTTGTCAAGACTAAGGTTATAACTAAATTATACATTCCTGTTGTCAAGACTAAGGTTATAACTAAATTATACATTCCTGTTGTCAAGACTAAGGTTATAACTAAATTATACATTCCTGTTGTCAAGACTAAGGTTATAACTAAATTATACATTCCTGTTGTCAAGACTAAGGTTATAACTAAATTATACATTCCTGTTGTCAAGACTAATGTTATAACTAAATTATACATTCCTGTTGTCAAGACTTAGGTTATAACTAAATTATACATTCCTGTTGTCAAGACTAAGGTTATAACTTAATTATACATTCATTTTGTCAAGACTAAGGTTATAACTAAATTATACATTCCTGTTGTCAAGACTAAGGTATAACTAAATTATACATTCCTGTTGTCAAGACTAAGGTTATAACTAAATTATACATTCATGTTGTCAAGACTAAGGTTATAACTAA
The DNA here is from genome assembly GCA_037043455.1 of Cyrtodaria siliqua. Taxonomy (NCBI): domain Eukaryota; kingdom Metazoa; phylum Mollusca; class Bivalvia; order Adapedonta; family Hiatellidae; genus Cyrtodaria; species Cyrtodaria siliqua. The sequence continues at coordinate 130,202 of JAWPHD010002740.1, forward strand.
ATTATACATTCATGTTGTCAAGACTAAGGTTATAACTAAATTATACATTCCTGTTGTCAAGACCAAGGTTATAACTAAATTAAATGATATAAAGTAAACAATTAGATCAACTTACACATAGGTATCTTTAAATATTGTTAGCAAGCTGTTAACAATGAACTGTACCATGGCGGGATAAAAAAAAGACAGACGAACGGACGGACGGACTGACATATTTTAGGAGATTCGTGAAAGTCCCTTGAATAGCTATCTCGGTGGTGGAAGGGGAACGGATCCGCTTTTCTTGAGGGAGGGGATGAGGATGGCGTGGCAACAGACGATTTTTAATATTTGATGGCGTTGTGTTATGTTGTGTTTTTTTTGCTTTTCAAGGTTGTCAGAAATAGCTTTTTTTTCTATGTTAACTGACTAATGTCATGTAGGGAGACAGCCCCACCGTCGAAACCCTACCCTGTCCCAAACCCCCGGCTTATCATACGCCTGTGTACATATGTTAACTGCCCCCTATAAATAGATTCGGGAAATTTTCGTCTCTAAATATAGTCATCTATATTAAGAAATACGCTCATATCTGTTAAAGGGGCCATTTCAAATGAGTTTGTTTGTTAAAACAGATTTGTTTAATACCTACATCATTGGCAGACATTACATTGAAAAATAAATTCGACTTGCATTGAATAAGTCATGTCTTCATTTATTTCTACAACAAACCACAATTAACCCAGAAAGACCTTAAGTTCATATTGAAAAACACGACAATATTAAATTGAGACGATCCCCAAAACTGTTAGTCGCATTTTAAGCTATACAGTTAGGCATTAAGCTGACTTCCTGGTTTCTCTTAACCTGTTGATTGATATTTACTTCGTACCAAACTAAATAAATATGGGGCGCATATTAAAGGGAGTACATCAGGATTGGTTGTTTTGTGTGTTTGTAAAAATATTTATTTTTACAGTACTAGATTGATAAAAATAAACTAAATAAGTCATAGACTACACATGAAAAAGAAATTACAATGTACATTTACAATAAAATACCCAAAGAAGGTATTTCCTTTACTATAGTTACGCGCCAGGGTAAACTATGTTGGCAACTTGGCAGCGCGAACGTCCAATCGCAACACCCTCAACCACGTGTTTTCATGATCTACGGAATTATCAAGTTTGTACGATTGCCGAGCGCCATGTATAGGCAGCACGTTGTGCTTCGCGTGACAAACTTGGGGATTCCTCTATGGCCTTTATGGCGATTATACTTATTAATTATTTCGCTGTATTATATCCAACTGTTAATCGTTGAACCATTTCACGTTTTAAATTGGTAGTACACCAATTGAAGTTCCATATTATGGCAGGGAACTTGGTCGTAAATATTCATACTGCTATTGCGTATGTGATGACTGCATGGTTGAAAAATGAGTTGAAGAAACAAAAACAAAACCGTGAAATGGTTCACAAATGCAATTATACAGTCGATCAGAACAATTGGTTGTAGAAAGATAACGCTAATAAATGTATGCACTGGACAAACTGTTTGATCTAAAGTAAACAATTAGATCAACTTACACGTAATCATCTTTAAATAGAGTTTAAAAGCTGTAGGCTATGTAATAGTTGTTTCCAATCGACTGTACCAGGATGTGACCTAGTACAACAAATGATTAAGATGTAAACTATTATACATCAATAACATTCCCCTGTGAATGAAACCAACGACACTCCTTCTTTTGATATATTTTCGTAACGATACACTATAGATATTCATATGTATACATGTCATGTGTCCCTTTAAAGCTCATACTATACTCTTATATATTTCTGCACAGTAGGCAGCCATTTTTATGGCAGTTCAATTTCTATTAATAATCTGCCTGTTGTTATTTGATGTGTCACTTCACAACCGTATTTATACAGAAGATATGTTAAGCAGTAAACAGCAACCACGTGTTGATCAGGAAGAGATCGTTAAGTGGGTTGTAATGTATTTTTGTACTATCGTACTATTGTCATATGACTGTTGTAGAAGGTCGTACATTAATAGTATTGAATTTAACACTATATATAGCGTATTTGATCCAGTTCGCAACGTGATCTTTTAAATGTTAAATTTACGGTCTATAGTTGCCAAAACACAGGCATTGCCGTACACGTTTTTCAAATAGTTTACATTAAAGTTTACCATTGATAATTTTGTCATACTTTCTAACCCTTCTAATGGTAATGGTAAAATAAAGGGGAACATTTTGCTATAGAATATATATTAACCTGAATATGTACACTATTATGCTATAGGCTAGTTTAAACAGCTTTCCTGACAAGTATAATTTAAAAAACAAAATCTCAAAATTACTTCTTTCATTATGGCAATCATTTCTTGTTTGAATGGTGCTTTTTAAGGCCATATATGGAGCTCGAATTTTTGTGTGTGGTGGAGGCAGACCACCCAATTATTCCAGGGTAAAACCAGCACTGAATACCTCCCGCCATTCGTAAGAATTGACACTTTCTCACTTTCAAGTTGAGCTCCCAGTGGGATTTGAACCCGCAGCGGTGAGAGGCGATACGGTTTACAACGCAACGTCGTAAACCCCTCGGCCACGAAAGCGCAACAGATCCAAATATCAATATGGCTATGTAAATGAAACAAAACTAATACATATATTTTTTACACTTTATTATATGGCACTCATATAAATAAAACACAATTACTTATTGACAAGAACGAATAAAGACTCATTTGAAAATAACATATAGCTAACACAAGGATATATTAAATTCCTCATTCCACACATTATCCTAGTTTTTCCTACTTCCTGATATATTTTTTTTCCTTTAAATGGATTTCATGTGCAGATCCTCTCTGTGTGTGTGTGTGTGTGTGTGTGCGTGTGTGTGTGTGTGTGTGTGTTGGGGGTGTCCAACCCTTATTCCGGAAAGTAGTGAACATGTGTGGTTCCCCCGCCAACCTCCAAAAAAAAGACCAATAACGCTCTACTTGTATAGGGTCACCATGATGTGTACAACATTGCGAAATGACAACAAATTATTTATTATGTTGATGAATTTGCTAGTCATAGTTTGTTTTTTCGTTTTAGATATAAGGGAATGATATTCTGATTATTTTAAAATTTTGTAAATATGACTGACTATTTTTCTCTTCTTCTCTTCATTACAGTAGCGTGCAAAATGTGAGTAAAATGTTTACAGCGGTTTCAGAGAAAATGCTACAAATTCCTACACCGCTGACACACTGACGGACAAACTGACGGACAACGCGCTATCCCGTAAGTCCTGCTTAAAGAAGTATATAAACAGGTTTGAAGTCCTTCACAGTACATTTGTTTGATTTAAAACATGTATGGCCAATGTTATCCTGTCCTGCTTCACATAAACATTTAATCATGATTTATAAGTGACAAACTAATAATAGCTTTTCATAAAGTAAACAAGGTTAATTATTAATAATAAATAACTATAAAACAATCGTTGAAGGTTATCTTTTAGACATATGGACGGAATTTTAGTTACAAAATGTGTTTCTACATACATGTGTTGTAAAAGTTAGAGAAAAAAAGGTATGTAAAAATTGACCATTAAGAACAAACCTGATAGAGAAACAATACCACAGTGCGTGCGTAGATTTTTATGCTCCAATGCACCTTCAGTGTCAAACATATTTGTCTATGAATAGGGAAATCAATAAAATATATTCGACTAGAGATCCTAAAGTATAGATAGAACCAATGCATTAACACTAATTAACTCCGACAGATTACTGGGCCGATTTTAGTGCATATGCACATTGAATAAAAAGACTGAAACACATTATCATGATGGTTTTATTTATATTTGAATTGACATCCATAACTCTACCAGATCGCCTCCAGTTTCTTCAATTTGTCTACCAATATAGCCTTCTAAATAGGCAATTTTGCCATGAATAATAAACATATGAATCTCACATGATTCTAATATAAAAGGAGTCACATATGATTCTCATATGAAACTTATCATATGATATTTAGGTAATATGAGTTTCATATAATTATCATATGAGTATACATTTTTAAAACAAACACATTGTCATATGATTATCATGAACAAATATTGTTCAACTTGTATATGATTCTAATATGATACTTGTATGATTCTTATATGAAAGGTTTTTAAGAATCATGTACTGCTCCTTTTATATTAGTATCATATAATAGGTATCACATTAGAATCATACAAGAATAACATGTGGAAAAATTGGTAGTGTACTTTTATAGATACAAAACACAATTCATTTCATCTGAGGTAGCCAAACTTTGCATAATGTAGTATGTTAAGTAGTGTTGGCATAAACCTTTGATTGTTTCATCACATGCTAGTATACATTAACTATTTTAAATGTATCTTCCGATTTCAGATACAGGATATATAACACGTATATCGTGTGACAAATCATCATTGCAGGAAGACATATACGTCGTTCAAGTGAATCTAGATAACACGCAGTTGATAATATCACGGATGATAAAATCTGTGATACCGGTATTACAGTGTACTCAATTTATGAATACGTATTTATACGTTTAAGGACAGCTGTATTGTAACATTTAGATACTACCTCAGGCCTGCGAAAATGAATTAGAATAGTTAAATAAAATTATTTTTCCATTGTTATTGTTATCTTTGTATGTTTATAATTCATACTGTAACAAAAAAAAAGTTTAAAAACGTGTGTTAATCATCAAATCTGATATGAAATATAATAGGTCAGTAACATATAAAGTCCAACATCTATATTTGCGTGTGCAAAAACCTTTACAAAAATCAGATATTCAAGCGAAATCATCAAACGCATTCCTAGAACATGTTCAATAAACAATCTTCTACTGTAAAGAAATCGCATTTAATATGCCACACAATAAAGGTGATTTCCTTACAGTAGAAGTTAATATTGATCTAAGAATCAGACTGAATGATCTCTATATATACATGATATGAATCACATATTTTACAGGCTGGACTTTAGAGGCAGGCCCAATGATCTCTACAGAGTGACAGGCAATACATCACATAGTTTACAAGCCGGGCTATAGTCAGGCCAAATGATCTCTACAGAAAATGATCTCTACAGAGTGACAGGCAATACATCACATAGTTTACAGGCCGGGCTATAGTCAGGCCAAATGATCTCTACAGAGTGACAGGCAATACATCACATAGTTTACAGGCCGGGCTACAGTCAGGCCAAATGATCTCTACAGAGTGACAGGCAATACATCACATCGTCCCATCAACGCAATAACTCCGTAAGTGCACTTTGGTAAATTGTTCAGGAGAGACAAAAAACTGTTTTTTTCCTTAACAATGGTACATATAAAGACACTGCCTTAGATTTAAGTGTAATATACCTTTACTATGGTCATTCTTTTATGATATTTAAATTAAAACTATTTTTAAATCAGTTAATGATAATAATTAAATCATAGTGACTTTGTGCGCTGAAAAGTTCAACGCAACAACTCCGTAAGTGCACTTACGGAGTTGTTGCACTGAAAAAAGTCAACGCAACAACTGCATTTTGCTAAGTTTAATAGTCTTAAATGCTGTTTGTGAATAATTGAGCTGGATATTATTATTAATACCTAACTTGCATTTGTTGTTGCTTATGATTTAAGTCTATAGAGCTTAACATATAAATAATTCAGCCATAAAATTAAAAAAATTGTTTTAGACCTAAAATGTATGGCCATGTCGTAAAAAATGCTAAAAAAATCACAGTTTATTTAATGGCAATTCTATATTGTAAGGGTAGTACATACAAAACTGATTCATGGCTTTTTCCAGGTGTTTAAGAAAAAGGACCCTTGTATATGACCAAACTGGGATTCTTTTCTTCGATAAAATGGCCAATAGGGAATTGTTTACGTCAACATCTTGTAAGTTGCGATGAGATAATAGCCTAATAGGTACAGTTAGGAACACTATTACATCAATAACATACTACTTATGTTGATTAGTATGTAACATAAGGGCTGTATCAGTACATTACATGTACACAATACACTAATTTGCATTGGGAACGCGTCCTGGAAAAAGGCCTTTGAATCCACGTTATTGCAAGATATTGTACTATGCCATGTAACTTGATTGAATTGAATTGGGGCTTTAAGGCGCACCAACACATGAAAAGGTTATATGGCGCCTAAAAGGCATGAACATGCCAGGCTCATCTTCCATGTACATCGAGATAAAATATGGAAAATGGGCCTAGAACCTTCTCACCCTGAACTGCAGAGTTGCTGCAAATTCTATCGTAGAAACTCCATTTACGCTGGAGCCACGTTTTTGTTTTTCTGCCACTGTTCTTTTGATGTGAGCGAGATAGCACCTGAAACAATGCAGGGATCATGATGAAGACCTTTAATGATCATGAACAAAAAATGATAAAATGAACATGAATTTGGGGGGATTCTACCCCTCTGCCTAACCCTCCAAAGGGATCTGCAGTGGCCGTATTCTTTGCCCCGTGACCAAACGGGGCCCCCGGCAACCACACGGGGCAGATATTGGCAATTATAACATCTAAAGGGGCTGGTCAATAATGAATAATCATTTTAACTCCTTATTAAACATGTAATTTTTACATTCACTTGATACTTTCTGAAGGGAAAAAACTTTCAATTTCAAGTAGACTTCATTTTTCAAGTAGGATGAGCTACTGCCCACATGGAATTTGCAATTCACTACCAGCGTTTAAAATATAAAAAAAAAGTATAAACGCTGAGAATTTGTATATCAGTTCTTAATTAAGCAATATTTCAGAAGGATTAGTATTGGCATTGCAATCACTTCACTCATAGAAGTATTTTTTTTCTTCTGAAAAATGTATTCATATTTCACTCAAGAAAGGTTTTCTATAAGGTTAATCTGACACAGTTCAGCATATTTATATGATTTTATAGCATGGCACCCATGACAGCTTGTACAAACTTATAAGTAATAGATAGATAGTATGGTGTCATTGAGTTGGTTAATTTAAACATCAAGATGTCCATTTCAGCTCCCTGCCATACTCCTACTTCCAATAACTGGTAGTTGCGACACATTAATTTTATACATTTTTAAAAGTCATGATACACAATTGGAATAATCTTTTTGGTACAAAGTTTACAGAAATTGGTGGGGTATCTTTCCATCACATAACTTGCGATGTGAGAGTATAATAAAACCATGACAAAAATATCATAATACTGTTTGAGTGTAATAAACATGAAAAATAAATAAGGTCAAATCATCACATTTTGGCCTTTTCTGTTCAGGTCAGTGTACAGATTTCCGAAACTGGTAATTCCGGGGTTACAGAGAAGACTAAAGCAGCTACATTTATAAATGTGTATTTCATGTGGTATTTTTGGAGTATGTGGTAAATAGAATCTCACTTTCATGCCTATTTAATACTGAATTTACTAAACTTATTGGATGCAATTTTATCCATTTTGTTTAATAAATTTAATATTAGAATGGCACTCTTTTATTTGTAGGTTCTGGTAGCTTTGAATGTTTATTTACACTTGGCATCAGACTTACTGTTAGTGAATACCATCATGGTCTTACTTGATGGTCATCATGTCAGTTGGATCAATTGTCCAAGTTTCTAGGGGATGTACATTTGACATTCATGCCCTCAATGGCAGTGTCTAAGTTCTTAAATCACCGAAGTCAGTTCATTGCCAACTGAGTAACATTATAGGTTTTATTACATGATTTGCTTGTTTGTTTGTATGGTGTTTATATCATTTATATATGACGGTCAATTTTATTTTTTGGTGATGGAAGCAGACCACCCACTTTACTGGGTAGAACCAGCACTATACACCTCCTGCCATCCATAAGAATTGACTTTTCCTCACTAACATACATGATTCGGGAAGCTTGTATGACCAAGTCCACTGAGCAGTTTGTATTGTTGGTTGCACATTCAATGGTGGAATGAACATATTACTCTGTTATACACGTTAATCTGAACTGAACAGTTAGGTTCAACTTATTTATTTTACATTGATTGTAACAAAAGCTCTATGACTTTATTTGAATCACTCTTTATGTCTTTCTGGGTAGAACCAGTACTAAGCAAATGCAGATAAAGTGTCTTGCTAAGGGACACAACACATAATTATGATTATGGCAAGAATCGAACCCATGACTTTTCGGTCAAGGGTTCAATGCTCTACCACTAGACCACAGCGCTCCATAAAACAGTTAAAAGAGTACAGTGTAAAGTCCTTATTTTGGTAGCAGCCATTGCTTCCAAAAGCATATAAACACCTTAGGATTCCCTTTTTGCAATTATTTAATTCCAAATATATGAAAAGCCATCACCTGACCCCATAGAGTAAATGGTTAAGTTAAAGTTGCTTAACTTGGGTGCAGAGTATAAACTTGATGCATAGCATCATGGGGTCAATTGTTGCAGGTCAAAACAAATACTAATATGACTTGTCTTAATGTCTGAGTAATTGGTTTATCAATAATAAATAATTTGACCTCAGGTCTTGAGTAGATTTTCACAATCAAGCATAGTCCTCACCATCACCTGTACAAAGTTTGATGCCACTAAACCAATTTAAATTACAATTTGTTTGTAACAGGATTAATTATATTACACAGACACAAAAAACACATGCACATTTCCTTTCTATGAAATTGGATAGCATACAGGTAGTTCATTTCTATGAAGTAGATATTAAAAAACACTGGTAATTATTTTCTGTTATCATACCTACCTCAAGTAAAATTGTTAAATTCGACTCTGAAATATTTCCCCTATTACCCGCTACACCATTATATGCATACAAATGAATCAAAAAGTCTTAAGCACAATGTTGAACATGCTGAATTTCCATAGACGGACCATGAAACACTTTCAATTATTGCCCGCTAAATACACTGTTACATACACACAAATGATGAGCGCTCGTTTAGAAAAACTCAATGTATACATATAAAATTATAATCTTTGCTTTTACTGTTGATTAAAGTGTAAAAACAATCTTTGTAATGTTTTATTTTAAAAGAATGTTTATTTTACAAGAATATTCAGCAGAACCAATTTTTTTTTAAATGTATTTTTCAGTATAATAAAATAAATATTACATTCCTGTGAGATTGAGTTAATATTCTATTATTCAATAAGGATAAAACCAATATCCAGTTTAGTATTCTATTACTAAAGATAAAACACAGGCAATCATATTTATATTGATAAAAACAAAATGACAAATATTTTTGTCAATTTCTAATTAACAGTTCCGTTGTAAAGATGTAAATTGCTCAAATATAACTTAATCTTAATAATCACACTAAAATTTAATATTCTTTCTTCTTAATCTATGGTTTTAGAGCTCAATATCAACCTGTGTTGATCAGTGATTTAAGTTTTATTTTGGGGGAAAATTGTAAAATGTTTCCTTTTTTATATGAATAATATATATTTTATAAGCTACATAATAAATTAAAAACATTATGACATCATATTAATTTAGTGACATCACTGTCTTGTCACAAGTCATGGTACTCAGATTAATTGAATGCAATAACTCATTAAGTGCATTTACAGAGTTATTGTTAGTGCACTTACATAGTTTTTGCATTGAAACATTCAATGCAACAACTCCGTAAGTGCACTTATTGAGTTGTTGCATTGAACTTTTTCATGACTGCAGATATTGAGTTGTGCTTCTAATGAAATAAAATCCGGAAAAGTGCCAAATCAACTCTAATCTTTTGATAGAACATGTATCTCAATGTGAGAGACCCATTTATGCAAAAAAGTGATTTTCTGAAAATATGTCGCTTACAGAGTTATTGCGTTGATGGGACGACATAGTTTACAGGCCGGGCTATAGTCAGGCCAAATGATCTCTACAGAGTGACAGGCCATACATCACATAGTTTACAGGCCGGGCTATAGTCAGGCCAAATGATCTCTACAGAGTGACAGGCAATACATCACATACTTTACAGGCCGGGCTACAGTCAGGCCAAATGATTTCTACAGAGTGACAGGCAATACATCACATACTTTACAGGCCGTGCTGTATAATCTGAACAAATGATCTCTACTTAGTGATATGCAATACATCACATACTTTACAGGCCGGGCTATAGAGTCTGGCTAAATGATCTCTACATAGTGATATGCAATACATCACATACTTTACAGGCTGGACTATAGAGTATTGTCCAATGTTTACAGAGAGACATGCATAACATCACATACGTTACAGGCAGGACTATAGTCAAGGCAAATGATCTCTACAGACTGAAATGCAATGCATCAAATACTTCATAGGAAGATGTGCTATAGAGTCTGTCCAAATTTCCTGTACAGAGTGATAGGCAATACATAACATACTTTACAGGCAGGGCTATATAGTCTGGCCAAATGATCTCTACAGAGTAACAAACAATACATCATATAATCTACAAACTGGGCTTTAAAGTCTGGTCATATGATCTCTAAAGTTGCAATACATCAAATACTTCACAGGCAGGGCTAAAGAGTCTGTCCAAATGTTCTATACAGAGTGACATGCAATATATCACATACTGTGCATACTGGTCTATAGAGTCTGGAAAAATCATCTCTAAGAGAGTCATGCAATATATCACATTCATTACAGGCTGGGCTGTAGATTCAGGTCAAATGATCTATTAGAGGGACATGCAATACATCACATATTTTATATGTGCCTGGCCAAATGAACTCTACAGAGAGACATGCAATATATCACATACTTTACATACTGCACTATACAGTCAGGCCAAATGATCTCTAAGAGAGACGTCCAATAAATACATCACATACTTTACAGACAGGCTATAGAGCCTGGCCAATGAACTCTTTAGAGAGATATGCAATATATCACATACTTTACTTACTGGACTATAGAGTCAGGCCAAATGATCTCTAAGAGAGACATGCAATACACCACATTTTTTTACAGGCAGGGCTATAGAGTATGGCCAAATGAACTCTCCAGAGAGAAATGCAGTACATCATATGCTTTACAGGCAGGGCAATATAGTCAAGATATGATCTCCACCGAGACCAATGCAATACACCACATACTTTACAGACTGGGCAATAGAGTCCTCTAAGAGAGACATGCAATACATCACATGCTTTACAGGCACGGATATACATCCTGGCCATATCAACTCAAAAGAGAAACATGCAATATATAACATACTTTACAGTCATGGCAACAGTCTGGTCAAATGATCTCTACATAGAGACAATCAATACATCACATACCTTACAGGCTGGGCTATAGAGTCTGGTCATATGATATCTACAGAGAGACATGCAACATATCATACTTTACAGGCTGGGCTATAGAGTCTGGTCAAATGATCTCTACAGAGAGACAATCAATACATCACATACTTTACAGGCTGGGCGATAAAGTCTTGTCAAATGATCTCTACAGAGAGACAATCAATACATCACATACTTTACAGGCTGGGCTATAGTCTGGCCAAATGTGTGACGAGCGACATGCAATACATCACACACTTACAGGCTGGACTATAGTCGGTCCAAATATTTGCAAGGAGAAGCTGTTATGTAACACTAAGATAATAAACACGAGCGTGCAAAAATTGCGTTCATCGGTACTAGATTGCTAAGAAGACTTCGTATTCAATGGTGATTTTTTAGTGTTTTATTACAATTACAGATACTAGTGACTTTAAGGACAGTTTTTTCAATGTCTTGAGGAAAAAAATGCTTTTCCTAATTAAGATAAGCTGATATACTCTCAGAGAAAGTGGATATTTAACTTAATGATTTCCATGGGAAAATGTATGCCCTGTGTACCCTTAAACAATAAAAGTAAACCTTTAAAGAAGAAATGCACAAATATACTACTTTCGAGGGAGAGTGGGTTGATAATAGAGATATGCATAGCTATGCACTAGACATATGTGCCTATGAACAATATCAACAACACAGACCATTGTGAGTAAAAATGAAGGAATGAAATGGTTAGTAAGGGGTTGATGATGACTGGATGAGCTGGAGTATACTTTATATACACAGAAAAATGAAAATCATTGCAAACGAAAACAGTGTGGCTGTACGTGTGGTGTAATGAATGAATGAATGAATGTTTTTAACGGCTCATCAACACAGTATAGGTTATTAAGAGCCGCCCCAGAGAGAGGGAAAGGATACATAGGAATCCGGGAACCGTAAACTACTCTTATTATCGAATAGATTCCTATGGTTCTTTAACGTGCTCGGAGGATAGACCGATACACGAGACCGCCCGGTTTACGTCCCCATCCGAAGGACGAGGCTAAGGGAAAGTGTCTTGCCCAAGAACACACCGACGGAACACAGTGGCACCACGGAGGATTGAACCGTGTGGTGTAACACAGAAAATTTAAACAATAGTTTTCAAAATTAGGGCCTCCACTCAACACACACACCAAAATGCTGGGCTTTAGAACTGATATTATTTTGAAGTGAACAAGTAAAACCATTGTTTTCACAACTCTGTTGATGGATGATAGTTGATGTTTGTGGGTGGAGATTGAGACACCACAATCACGGTGTAAGACTAACAACACAGAAATATTTACTCTTTCTTTAAAATAATTGGGTGAGGATTGATGTTATCTTTTTTTAAGAAAAAATACAAAATAAATGCATTTGATAGTCACCCCTCCCCCCTCCTCCCCCACCCCACCCCATCCCCAAACCCTTCATGCACCATGGTGTACAAATCCAAACTAACGACTAAGAGGTACTTACATTTTTCCCCACTCTCGGAATCCCCGACTCCCCCCCCCCCCACCCCCACACACACCACAAAAAAAACACCAGCGACTCCCACCCCACAATCCCCGACAAAAATGGATGAGGACTGGTTAGTTTTGAAGAAGTGCAATTGCTGTCATTGACATTGAAAATGGACCTAATGAGAAATCGTAAGCAAAATGGAGCGAGGCATAACAAGTCAACGTTTTTCATCCATTAATTATGTAATCTTCTTAGTTGTGTAGGTGCCCATATGAGGCATTTATCTACAGATGATAGCATAAACGCACCATCTACAGATTGAAATAGAAGGCAGATGGACACCTTTATTCTCATCTGTAAAATTACATAAAATACTATAGTTGAGAAAGTAGTTTACGCTCCCTAGTCAGAGGATGTAGTTTCGAATACGAATATATATAGAACATTACTTAGTAATTTCTAACCGATGCAAATAAGAGTAAAAGTATTTCTGCCTAAAGACACTCGCATTGCGTGTGTCCGTAGTATTAACTTTCATACCGATATGTTTCGACAATAAAACACGTTTAAAAACATTTTACTGAAAAAATGCGATAACCTGTTTAAAATGTTTAAGCCAAATTAAGATTTTATTTTATTGAAATTAAGGCGAGACCACGTAATGTTACGCACATTCTTGAGGTTTAATAATCTTATCTCGTCAGGCAAACTAGTAAGAAGTAGATTATACACACCATCTATATCAGGTAAACCGATATTGAGCAAGTGATAGCTGATCAACTGGTATATATATATCATTTTATTTTCCAATTTCAACAAAAACCTTCATTACACGGTACCCAATATAACCTTGAATGCAACGTTTAAAATCAATTATTATGTATTTTGATATATTGAATGCAACTAACAATTCACGGTATTGAATTAGGACACGAACATATATATTATGTTTCACAGTTTAACAGTTCTGAACAGATATTAGATATAAATCATTGCACATGAGAGCAGAATTGATAAAGTCAGCTGACCATAACCAAAATCTATATACAATAACAGTTTCTTTTTATTAATCATTTAAACATGGAGGCCACAATACAAAATATTATAATTCATAAATATATATTCATGAATGGAAGCCGATATCATTTGTTCTAATATTATAGGGTTAAATAGTTTGTATTTTAACTTTAAGACAGTATATCAACCTTTATTAATGGTCGTAAATTAATGTTGTATATTGGCAATAATGTATCGATTATAACATATTTAAGACCATTAAACAGTGAAGTCGATATACAAAGTACAAACAATTTCAACCTATCCTAATGCATTATAAACAGGAAACACATTTAAAACTGTTAAACCAGTCCAAATTGACGGTCGAACTTCATCAATGCGGGTTGTAAATTTAAATATATTTCATATCAGTTTGTTTACATGTTACTACGATGTCTTACAATGAAATGAAATGTTATCTTATATTAGTCATTCAATAAGAAAGTGTTTTATTTGAACGTTGTTAATGATTCAGCCAATTAGAATGCATGAAATTCCTGAAGTGGGTTAGGGATATCACATAGAATATCCCCACGAGTATAAGTTGGTATTTTTTAAAATTACATCACCTGAGTAGAATCATGTCATTGAATGTGTTTGAGGAAACTTAGTTAATGACTGTTATTATTATGGCTTAAACACCATTAGATGTAAGCACATTTGGAATATAATTCCATGTTAATGAAGTTACAAACAGAAATAAAATTGTCTGGTGTAGCCGGGGGTAATTATACTTACACTTACTCCCTGGGTGTAGGGAGAGTTGACAACAGTGCAATCAACATTATTACACTGTGTCACATGTATTCGCATTAAATACATGCAGTGCAGGAGGGTAATTCGGCGCACCTAATGTCTAAAACGGTCATAAAATGATTCTAGGACAAAGTAATAAAAACATTTTCCTTTAAGGTTTGTGCCAAGTAAACTTTACTGGTTTAGACAAAAATCGTTGACATTTTGGATATGTCAATAAACACCACTAGTATTTTTAGACATTCAACATGTTCTGCTAATGATGCATACGTAAACAACATTCTATCATAAATGAATTTTCTTTCGATTTATTTTTAATAAGCTGTTTACTACAATAGGACATTTGAGGTACCTCTAGTGTTTTCGTTTTTTGTTTTTGTTTGTGTGTCGCCTGTGTAGCATGACATGCACTACTTTGTCCGCCTCGTCGTCGTCCGTCCGTCCGTCACACTTTAACCTGATGGCCACTGGCAGCCATGTTTAACGTTGAATCAAAACAGTGTTCGACTAGGATCAACATCATGTCATCCTGATCATTTTAGAAAAAGTCCCATATCAATATCACTTATAGTTTTCAAAAAGTAGTCGCTACAAACTTATTTTTTAAAAATCTATTTTTAGCTGTGGCGGCCATCTTGAATTTCTGACCGATCTGGATTTTTGCTAGGATCAATTAGACATCAAGAGCAACATTCCTGTAAAGTTTCATGAACATCTGCCAAGTAGTTTCAGAGGAGTAGTCGCTACAAGTTTTTACTATATAACTCTATGTAAACAAAGATGGCCGCTGCCAGCCATGTTTAACGTCAAATCAAAACAATTTTCGACAAGGACCAACATCATGTCATGCTGATCATTTTTAGAAAAAGTCCCATATCAATATCACTAATAGTTTTCAAGAAGTAGTCGCTACAAACTTGTATTTTAAAAAGCTATTTTTAGCTTTGGCGGCCATCTTGGATTTCACATCAACATTGATTTTTGCTAGGATCAACTAGACTACATGGGCAACATTTCTGTAAAGTTTCATAAATATCTATCCTGTAGTTTCAGAGGAGTAGTCGCTACAAATAAAAGTTTACGGACAGACAGAAAGACGGACGGACGGACGGACGGACGCCGCACCACGGCATAAGCTCTGCTGATCTCTGATCAGTCGAGCTAAATATAGCAATTTTTAATAAATCAAGGGCCAAAAGTCTGGTATTCTAATCCAATCTAGCTTTTCTAACTTTTGCGAGATTTCATTAATATCAGCAATCTAGCTGGTTTTCTAACGTATGCGAGCTTTCATTAATATCAGCAATCTGACCATATCTGCAGGCGGAGTGCTAACAAATCAATAGATGACACACTCAACTGAATCAGAAGTCATAACGGTGTTTTCGAATACGTTCAAGCATTCGTTCGTTACCAACCTGGCTGACTGGTTCAGATCAGACGAAAAGGATCACCTGGTTTCATAAAACAATAAGATCATGCAGTCGGTGGAGCGTCATCGCAAATTCCCACGCCCGCCTAAAACGTGTTCAGACCCAGTTAGTGTATCTGTTATAGGGTGAGGACCTAAACAGTTTCGAAGTTATGACCCAAAGACTACGTCATCATGGGTGGGGATGGACTCTGGGGCTAATGCTGGCTATATGGCGGCTGTATCTAGCTGTTGATGCCCAGTAAGTGTATATATATATATATATATATATTGTGCCTTCAGACGAGTGTGTTATGATGTAGAGATACAGTTTATCAACGTGTGTTGCAACTACCTTTTTTAAGGAGTGAATATATACGCTTGATTTCTGTGTATCTCGTCATAGCTAGGCGCCCTGCCATAGTTCGTCCGAAGGTTGTCTGTTCTTGGTAGTTCACAAATATATCTCCCCATATACAATTCTGCCTTGTGAACATGAATCTCTTACGAGATCCCAATTTCGAAAGTTGCCGTAGTGAGTTCAAATTCTCTCCCTTTATTATATATACCTGAATTCACAGTATCCCCAGATCCGGCACCTTTCATTGTCACTGTCTCAATATAGCTGTGTGTGGTTGAACGCTTAAATGTGGCCCACTCATATGAGCTATAATTGTATGTATGTATGCGTCTATATGTTAATTGTGCCTTCAGACGAGTGTGTTATGATGTAGAGATACAGTTTATCAACGTGTGTTGCAACTACCTTTTTTAAGGAGTGAATATATACGCTTGATTTCTGTGTATCTCGTCATAGCTAGGCGCCCTGCCATAGTTCGTCCGAAGGTTGTCTGTTCTTGGTAGTTCACAAATATATCTCCCCATATATATATATATATATATATGGTGGTGTTCTCAACAGTTTCCAAACATGGCACAGGGGTTATGTCCCCAGGGGTGGGAATAAAACCCATGGCTGAAGCTGGTCGGGTGGTTGTATCCGTCTGTTCATGCCCAGTAAGTATATATATATATACGAATGTGGGGGCGGGGTCAAATTTGATCCCAGGGTCACCATATGAATAAATCTGGTAGAGGACTATACGCTCATCCTACATGCAATATAGGATAGATCCTTGCATTATTGTTTCATACAAGTAAATGTTTAAGTTTTTCCCTGTAATCTATGTTAAACATGTGACCGGAATTATAATAAGATACAATATTTGGCTTCATTAACATGTGAGGCGATGCCAAATTTGACCCTGAAGTCACCATTTGAACAAACTTGGTAGCGGACCATAGGCATATGCTACATGCAAACTAATATACCTCTTGCTCTTGTTGTTTCAGAGAATTTTTTTAAACGTTTTCACATATAACTCCATGTTAAACTATGACCCCACTGGGCAGGGCCAGATTGACCCCAAGGTCATCATTACAAATAGCTTATTTCTTCGAAAAGGCGACATAAAAATTAAACTTCAGAAATTATCATCAAAGAAGTCTTCATGTTTTTTTTCATTCAAGATCAGGTGGTATTTTGGGACATTTAGAGTTGAACATAAAGTCTTTACTCGTGTTTTAAAACAAAATTTATTACAAAATGAAAAGCTGAAACACACAAGTGATTATGTTTTGTTATCAGAGGTTAACAGTAGGAAACATTTAAAGGCACAACAGTTGTAATTCTAAGCTTAAAATGATATACTAAATAGTAAATATATACTCAGCTGCAAACGAAAGTAGCCACTGAGTTTTGTTTAGATTTAATTGTATAATTTTTTTTTAGAATTAATTGACAAATTCCAAAATGAATATGCCATGTTTGGTACCAAAGTTGTTATCATTCCATTGCCAATCTCATCAGGCGCGTAGCTGCCTATACGCGAGTACGCGGCTGAATCCACATGATCCTAAAACTGTCGATTTTCAGTACTAAATAAAGCACCTCAGAACGCACCAGATTGCACCATTGTTTTCAAAAAAATTCGGGGGATGGGGGGCATGCCCCCGAACCCCCCAGGCACAATTATGAATCCACATGAATAGAGGACTAGCTACGCCCCTGCTCATGTTGTCCTTTGTTTTCAATAGGTTGAATCATTAAGGGAATGTTGCTTGATAAAGAGGATAAGGTGTATAGTAAAACTTTTAAAGTGGCTAATTTCTTTTGCAGCTGAGTATATATACTGATGCAAAAAATAGCATAGTATCGTCATGTAATATAGCGATTGTACGAACCGACATTCAAACCATCACTAACCATAACATTGCCATTTAGAATCCCCGCAATTGAACTATTCTAGATGTTCCAATCAAAGTAGGTAAGAAAACAATATTACCAGTAGTAATCGATGTCGATTTTATAAAATCGCTAGCAGACGGACAGATAGACAGACGGATGACGGACGAAAAGTGATCCCATAAGCTCGCCTGGCATTTGGCCAGTACAGCTAAAAAACAAAATGATATGGGATGTTGTTTAACCAAGAGCACTATAAAGTTTCAAGACTGTATATCAAATATTCATGAATAACAGCTGGGAAGGAATTTATCATGATCAGGTCACAGTGACCTTGACATCTGACCTACTAAGCTTAAAATTAATAGAGGTTGTTGTTTTAACATGTTAACTATTTCGGTAAAGTTTCGAAATGTGCAGGTCTAATAGTTACAAATTAGAGTGAGGAAAATGCCTTTGGATTCAGTCATTGTAAGATCAATGTGACCTTGATGACCTACTGAACCCAGAAGTAATAGGCTTCCTCCTCTGACCAAGGACAATACATCTATGAAGTTTAATAAGTGTGGGTATCATATTTCTGGGATTGTCATTGTCATTTGCAATATGTATGTCCATATGAAGACATGGTGACCTTGATATTTGACATACTTAGCCAAAAATTGATAGGGATTCTCCTCTCACCAAGGGCAATGTATCTACAAAGTTGTATGAGTGTAGGTATTATATTCCTGAAGTTATCACTTGGAATATGTACTGGTGACCTTGACCGTTGACCTAGTGATCCCAAAAGCAACAGGGTTCCTCCTCTGACCAAACGCAATGTATCTATGAAGTTTCATGAGTGTGAGTGTTGTGGTTTCACAGTTATTTGACGGAATGTGTATTTCCATATAAGGGCATGGTGACCTGGACATTGGCTTACTGACCCCAAAGACAAGAATATTCTTTCTCTTGCTAACGTCAATGCACATACGAAGTTTCATCAATGGGGGTGTTATGGTTTTGATGTTAACGCGCAGAATGCATATTAACACAGAAGGGCATAGCGACCTTGACTATTGACCTGCTAACCCGAATGAAATACAATATTTTCTCTTACCAAGGGAAATGTACAGTTTCATGAGTGTAGTTGTTATGGTCTTGAAGTTATCCCACGAAATGCCTATTATCATAAATTTCACGGTGACCAAATGACCCAAAATCAATAGGGTTCCTCCTCGCATCAAAGGCAATACACCGATGCAATTTCTTGAGTGTGGGTGTTATAGTTTCGAAGGTATCGCGAGGAATGCCTTTTTTCATATAAGGTCATGGCCACCTTGACCTTTGTCCCACTGAACCATAATCAATAGGGTTCCACCTCTCACCAAAGGCAATGTACCTATGAAGTTTCATAAGTGTGGGTATCATGGTTTCGAAATTATCAGATGGAATGTCTATTTCCATATAAGATCATGGTGAGCTTGACCTTTGTCCTACTGGCCCCCAAAACAATAGTTCACCTAGGGCAAACGTTTTATGAGGGTAGGTGTTACGGTTTTGAATTTATTGTGTGGAATACATGATTCCCTTTAAGGTCACTGTGATCTTGACCTTCGACCTACTGGCCCCAAAATACATTAGGGTACCTCCTCTCAACTGGGACAATGTACCTATGAAGTTTTATGAGTGTAGGACCTTTGACCTACTGGCCCTAAAAGCAATAGGGTTCCTCCTCTCAACTAGGGCAATGTACCTATGAAGTTTTATGAGTGTAGGTGTTTCAATTTTGAAGTAATCATGAGGAATGCATTTTTCTATATAAGGTGACAATGACCTTGACCTTTGACCTACTGACCCCAAAAGCAATATGGTTCCTCCTCACACCTAGGGTAATGTACCTCTGAAGTTTTATGAGTGTAAGTGTTACAGTTTTGAAGTTATTGTGTGGAATGCACATTTCCATATAGTTCACTGTGACCTTGACCTTTGACCTACTGGCCGCAAAATCAATAAGATTCCTGTTTTCAACAAGGGTGATGAACCTAGGAAATTTCATGAGTGTAGGTGTTACGGTTTTGAAGTTATGTGGAATTTATATTTGTATACAAGGTGACGGTGACCTTGACCTTTGACCTACTGATCCAAACACATCAGGATTTCTCCACTCACCATGGGCAATGTATGTGTGAAGTTTTAAAAGTGTAGGCGTTTGATATTTGAAGTTATCATGAGGAATGCATTTTCCTAAATAAGGTGACAGTGACCTTGACTTTGACCTACTGACCCGAAAAGCAATAGGGTTCCTACTCACACTTTGGGTAATATACCTCTAAAGTTTTATGAGTGTAGGTGTTACAGTTTTGAAATTATCGTGTGGAATGCACATTTCCATATAAGGTCATTGTGACCTTGACCTTTGACCGACTGGCCCCAAAAGCAATAGGGCTCCTTCTCTGACCTAGGGCAATGTACCTATGACGTTTTATGAGTGTATGTGTGTGTGTGTGTAGTTCTAAGGTTTATAGACCGTCCGCCAACTAACACGACATGTTTCCCTGCCGCGATGGGCACAATAGAGTCTGGTCTGTTCTAGATGGATGCGTTGGTTATGTTGTGCTGCTGCGTCGTCATTTCTATTGTAGATGTGTAGGTGGCTGTCGCTTTCGCTCTGTATAGTCTTCGCTGCGGCGGTGAGTGGTCTGTACTGAACTGGCATGGTGGTCGGCTGCTGGCGTGGTGGTCCTACATCCGCTACTGTGTCCTACATCCTCTACGAGTGGTGACGGTCTTTTTTGGGGCCACACCCATCACAGTATGACCCCTGCGCCGCACACACCACCCGACGTCCTTCCCCTTGGTTGTCGAATGTAAGCCAAACGGTGAACTATTCCTTCCGGCTCGCGGACAAGACTTCCAGGATCTGTGGACGTCAGATGATGTGTGCTGTGATGGGAACGCAGGAGACATCTTCACTTTCAGTCAATCAGCAATCCTCCGTTCTTGCAGTAAGACAATATACTGCAAGATAAACGGTGTTCCGGCAGTCCCTGCGGTACGTTCGAGGGCGGTGCGCGGCAAGGATCGACCCACTTGGTCAATCCTCTTTGATTGCTGACTGTGCCCTCTCCGCGACGTGCACGCTGTGAAGATCAGGATTTTATGAGTGTATGTGTTACGGTTTTGAAGTAATTGCGCGGAATGCGTATTTTCATATAAGGTCACTGTGACCTTGACCTTTGACCTACTTGCCCCGAAAGCAATAGGGCTCCTTCTTTCACCTGGGGCAATGACTCAATCCTAAGACATTTTCCCCCACTGTAACTTGACCTTTGACCCCAAAAGCAATAGGGTTCCTCCTCTCACATAAGGCAATGACGTTTTATGAGTGTAGGTGTTACGGTTTTGAAATTATTATGCGGAATACATTATTTCCATATAAGGTCACCGTCACCTTGACTTTGACCTACTGGTCCCAAATGCGATAGAGTTCCTCCTCTCACCTACGGCAATGTACCTATGAAGTTTTTATGAGTGTAGGTGTTATAATTTTTAAGTTATTGTGCGGAATGCATATTTCCATATAAGGTTACTGTGATCTTGACCTTTGACCTACTGACCCCAAGAACAATAGTGATTCTCCTCTCACCTTGGGCAATGAATCTATTAAGTTTCATGAGTGTAGGATTTATAGTTTCAAAGTTATCGTCTGGAATGCGTTTTTCTCTGTCAAGGTGAACTTGTCTTTTGACCTACTGACCCCAAAAACAATAGGGATCCTTCTCACCTAGGGCAATGTACCTTTTGAAGTTTTATGAGTGTAGGTGTTCCGGTTTTGAAGTTATTATGCGTAATTCATATTTCCATATAAGGTGATTGCGACCTTGACCTTTGACCTACTGACCCCAAAAGCAATAGGGTTAATCCTCTCA
Source organism: Cyrtodaria siliqua (assembly GCA_037043455.1). NCBI lineage: Eukaryota > Metazoa > Mollusca > Bivalvia > Adapedonta > Hiatellidae > Cyrtodaria > Cyrtodaria siliqua. The sequence continues at coordinate 152,388 of JAWPHD010002740.1, forward strand.
CCTAGGGCAATGTACCTATGAAGTTTTATGAACATTGGTTTCGGAGTTATCGTCCTGAATATGCAATTGTCTAAGGACGAACGGACAACCCCATACCATAATACATTGTACAAAAAAAACTGTCGAAATCTGTTCAATGGTTCTTGAGATTTTTTTATGGTTTTGATCTTGTATGGCAAGGTGACTATCGTGTATGTGGCATTGACCGAATTTTAACAAATCTGAAAACCACTGACCTAAGCATAATTCATCTGAAACGGTTTCTGAGAAGTTGTTTAAGCAAAAGTTAACGACAGATGGAAGACGGATGACTGACAAAGCGTGATCCAAATAGTTCAGCTGAGCCTTTTGCTCATACGAGGTAAAAACAACAAAAATCCCTTCACAGGAGAGGTGACATAATTGTGTTCAGGACCAACTAGATGTCATGCCAGTACAAAACCAATACCACCTATGGTTTTGGTGGAGTAGTGATAACAAACTTGTAATGCATCTATCTTTGGTTTCTGATTGACCTAAATATTAAGTAGGACCAACTAGACAACAAATGCGACATTCCTGCAAAGGTTGAGGGAAATCCTACCAGTAGTTTCAGAGAAAACGTGTAATAACAACATATTAATAGGTAAATAAAGATGGCCACCTTCTGCTATGTAGGACTGTGCATCAAAATCGATTTTGTAAAGGACCAATTAGATGTCCTGTCAGTCACTGTGATAAAGGTTTCAAATCAGTATCACCTGGTTTTGGTGGAGAAGTGATAACAAACTAAATTGTCTTGTATTTTATTTTAAGCCAATTTTATTTTAAGCCATAGTGTCTATCTTTAATTTCAGATGGACTTGAATTTTATTTCGGACTAAATAGACATCAAATGCAACATGCCTGCATAAATATTTTCAGATCACTCAAACTAACAAGAGGTCAATGACCTTGAAGCTCTACTGATTGATTTTGATTTCAGGAAATAGTCGCTACAGACTTGTTTTTTGAAAATCTATTTTTAACCGTGGCGGCCATCTTGAATTTCCGGCCGACCTGTAATTTTGATAGGATCAATTAGACATTAAGAGCAATATTCCTGTGAAGTTTCATGAAAATCCGTCAATTAGTTTCAGAGGAGTAGTCGCTACAAGTTTTCATTATATAACTCTATGTAAACAAAGATGGCCGCTGGCAGCCATGTTTAACGTCAAATCAAAACGATATTCGACAAGGACCAACATCATGTCATACTGATCATTTTAGAAAAGTCCCATATCAATATCTCTTATAGTTTTGAAGAAGTAGTCGCTACAAATTAATTTATTTTAAATCTATTTTTAGCTGTGGCGGCCATCTTGAATTTCCGGCCGACCTGAAATTTTCTAGAATCAACTAGACATCAAGAGCAACATTCCTGTAAAGTTTCATGAACATCCGTCAAGTAATTTCAGAGGAGTAGTCGCTACAAGTTTTTACTATATAACTCTATGTAACCAAAGATGGCCACTGGCAGCCATATTTAACGTCGAATCAAAATAATTTTTGATAAGGATCAACATCATGTCATACTGATCATTTTAGAAAAAGTCCCATATCAATATCACTTATAGTTTTCAAGAAGTAGTCGCTACAATTTGTATTTTAAAACTCTATTTTTATCTTTGGCGGCCATCTTGGATTTCGCATCCACATTTTTTTATGCTAGGATCAACTAGACTTTATGGGCAACATTTCTGTATAGTTTCATGAATATCCATCCAGTAGTTGCAGAGGAGTTGTCGCTACAAATAAAAGTTTACGGACAGACGGACAGACGACGGACGCCGCACCGCAGCATAAGCTCTGCTGATCTCTGATCAGTCGAGCTAAAAATCAGCAAAAGAAGATCAAAAATTGCTACCGAAAAAATAAATAAAATCTAAATCCATAATTAATTAATTGTCCAAAATTGTCTCCTTATTGGATGGAACTATTATGCAAAATGACACTCTTTTTAAAAACACAACTGGGGCAATAGATGTCTATACAAAATAGGTATCAATGATTTGTCTGTATAATATGTATATATATAACTGTATTAAATAGACATTTTCTGATCAGAAAGGCTTACAATTAAGTCAACAGATACATTATGAAATGCAAAAATATAGCCTTAAAATCACATCCGAATCATGTACACTTCGGAAGAAGTTGTCTTGATGTGTTTTCAAATACATTCATCTTCGTAACATACAATATAACATTTTCTCGTTACTCTTTTTTTAAAATTAATGCTCTTTCTCTTTATGTAAAATTATCCCAAATAACATGATGACTTGAATATCATAAACATTAATTGACAATAGTAGAAAGAGTCATAAAGAATAATTATCTCAGTACTTGATAATTATGTACAGAATACACATCATTACAACTACAACTTATATATCATTACATAATTATGTGCACCTGTCAAGTGAAAAAGAACCCGAATGGGGTAAAATTATTTGCAATTCATACACTGCTCGAGCTGCAAACCTGATATTATTGGTAACTGTATTCTATTACATTGTAATTGAGTACCATCAAATATATAATAGTCATGTTTTCCAATATTCAATTATATAGAATATATATGGTGTTTTTTTGGAGAGAATAAGAGCTTTTTAATTCATCGAGAAATGAGAAAACTTCAAATTTTATGAATGGCTTATATACAGAGTTGATCATTTTGAACATTGAGGTAAATTTAGTCAACCATAATGCAGTACTGCATCTTAAATTTAGTAATGTTTACAATGGACAGAAATGAATCGAAAACAATACAAAAGAATGATACAACTGAATAATTTAGTAACACTGTTTAAAACAGTTTCCTTCATTTAGAATTGAATTGGATTTTAATATCGCACCAACAGCTGAGGGCATAATATGGTGACTTTTCCAGCTTCGTTTGCTGGAGGAAGACTCCAGATGCCACTCAGGGCAATTTTTCTTTTTTAGATGTTTATTTTATAATTATATAATAGTCTTTCATGCTCACTTGCCATTTTAGTTCCATAGAAACAGGAATGGTTTTACAGTATTTACAAACATGTTACCATGGCAAGTGGTTGAATTAACAATACCAAATCGATATTTAATTGATATTTTGAATTTATATTGATGACCATAAATTTTGAAAATCTTTCTAAATTTTCTGTCCTAAATTTGTCATGTGGCTTATAGATGGTGGTGGCTTTAAAACAAAAGTCCATCAACAACTATTATAATGTCAGATAATTAACATAATTATTAATGAATGTTATTAGTGTTTATGAATATAATATTGTGTTCACGAATGTAATTACTGTGTTAATGAATGTATGTATTGTGTTAATGAATGTAATTATTGTGTTAATAAATACAATATTGTTAATGAATGGAATTACTGTTAATGTAAACTTTTGTTAATGAATGTAATTGTTGTGTTAATGAATGTAATTATTGTGTTAATGAATGTAAACTTGTGTTACTGAATGTAATTTTTGTGTTAATGAATGGAAACTTGTTAATGAATGTAATTAGTGTGTTCATGAATGTAATTACATTTATTGTGTTTATATTGATCAATGATTGAATATTCAGGTTAAAAAATTGACTTTAAATAATCAGTGTATTTTGTCAAATTCCTTGACAATTCATAACTGAGAAGTTATGAGTGTTGTTCATATCCCAAATGGTTAATTTTTACATGACAGGTCACTTTTTTATGGATCAAATAAAAATCAAAAAAAAAAAAATCAAATATACTTAAAACCGTTCTATGCTAACGCTGTCCAGATTGATAATGTCGTTTTTTTCCTATTCTTTCAAAAGTATATATATCCTGAATAGAAATGAATATTTTATTATAGTCATTTTGCTGGTTTTGTGACAATGCCAGTTTCGAGACAATTGAATAGATTTCCCTACATATCAGCGTATGTATAGGTTTTTCAGCAACCGTTTACCGACTGATACATTCAAGAAAGATCTATGGAAGGATTCATTCATCTAAACTATAGAACTAAGATATTTTATGATGAAAAACATGTATTGCTTAATACCACCATGTCGAAAATCCACCATTTTGTACATGATCAAAATGGAGGTAATAAAATGTTCATGGGTAAACTATTTCACTTACATTTGTGGAATAAGTATTGTATAATTAAGAAAATGAGAATACTTTGGTCTCAATGACAGCACAAAGAAACATAACTTCTGTTTTATTATGGTTGGGTGAATAAACAATGCATGGGCACTGGCGCGAGACAGGCTGATAAGCATTGCTAAATTGGCCGACACTGATGTGTGATGTCTGTTATATAATTCCGGGTATAGTTAAGTATTTGTTTTAGTTTCAGTATCAGTTGTGATTTGTTTAATCTGATTGGTAACCTATTCATGTAACAGACTTAAACATGTACTGTGGCGCGGAACTGGCCAACTGACTGTATACTATAATATAGGGAGAAGAAATAAACAACATAATCTGGGCAGCTTTAACAAAGCATGATAGCTAAAAATTAACACTCACAACATATGGTCATGCATAGAAAGGTTCATTGTATTTCGTAAAACATACAGTTCATAAACATTTGATAACTGCTAAAATATGGTGACACATAGCAAAGGTAATGATGCTTAATAAGTTAAAAAAGACATTGTATTTTCAATACACATATTATTCACTATAAAAACAACACTTTTATGTTTTAAACATATACATGTAAAACTATTTTCTTTAATAAATGGTAGCAAACATACTAAAGTTTGACCATCATCGTCAATTTTGTTTAACTTTTTAAGTCGAACATTACTTCTTGTTAATATGGCGCTTTTTTGTTTGAATATGGCACAGTTTACATATTAAGTGTTACTTTATCATATCTACACACTGTATAGTATACAGTGGTGTTAAAGGGACACATGGCAATCTTGTGATGATTTTCAAGAATCAAAACAAACCAAACATCTTCCTTATAAGCTCCTCTAACTAGTCAATAAGCTGAAATTTAAACCTTTTGCAATATTGAAGTGTCCCGCTAGTTCTGAGAAATAATGTAACAACTTCATTTAAATTCCATCATAATGTTTCTCCTGAAGTGAAATTAACTCCGTCATAAATATCGGAGGCTATAATACACATATATGTCAAACACAGTGGGTAAAATAAGAACAAAAAGTGTAAAGTTTGAATAATAAAAAGTTAGGGTATATATTTCCGATTACAGATACACAGATTTTTAAGATTAAATAAACTGTTTAAAGAGCCTTTAACTTTGGGTGTTAATAAAGCTGGATTGCCATGTGTAAGGTGTTGTCACGAGTGTTAGGTTCAACAGACTTCGTAATTTCACAAAATGTACATATCATATTATGACTACAACACTTACATACATTTGAAGACATACCGGTATTAGACATTTATAAGTACCCCGATTTTAAATGTTACTAAAACAAATACTTCTTGTCGAAATTTGCTTCAATTTTGAACACGTTATTCAAAGTGGTGACTGAATGTAATCTGATTTTCAAATTTACTTATCAATTTTATTTGCTGAATCTGTTAAAAATATATTAATGAGTTTTCATATGATTTCTTGTCAAAATTGTACGTTTCATTGATAAGATATGAAATAAAATGTAACTGGGGTAATTACAAGTGTTGTTTAGGGTTTATTAAGGCATCTTTTTTTCTCAAAATTTACAATTCTTATAAATAAACACTTTATGTACATTATCAAATATAAACACAGAGAAATGTTGCTAATCATTGTTTTTTAACAACTAATAGCACACAATACTGATTACGGTCTAGCCATGACCACTATGGCACAACTGACAAATTTTCACAATTTTACTTTACTCAGTTTACTGCATCTCATTTTTTTCCAAACACTTAATAATAGCACACAATACTAAATATTAATAATCACTAGATCCTTTCTGTTGAAACAAAAAAAAAAGTGTTTAATTTTGAATAAACTTCATTTTTCAAGGAGGCTCGCTTGCATCCAATGTGTCTCTATAGTAAACTGCTATTCGACTGTCTAAAAAAACACTATCAGTTGTGGTCTCTCTTGCACTTTTTTTATCATTATCATTCTTCTAAGGTGTTTTTTGTTGGTGCTGAAGTTGCAGGAAATTAATATAAATATAATAATTGATTCACATTTTGTTGTTGTTCATGCCGCGATTCATGCGGTTTTAAATGCTGGTACAAGTGAATAGCAAACTTGCCATAAAGCCCTGGAACAATTCATTGAATTTGCCATTTACTATCGCATTTAAAATTGCATAAATTCCAGGGATTTTATTTATGTTTATATGCCCTCATTTTAGAAATTGAAAACAACTACAACTATCACAGGAGGTGATGAATCTCCCTGCTATTTTGATATTCCGATGAGAACGGGCAAAATTAATCATAATAAATGTCTAAATGATTTGTTAATTTTTTAATGTGAAAAAAAGTAACAAAAGGTCAATGACCTTGAAGCTCTACTGATAGGTTTTTGATAGCTAAACCATCATTCCTGTGAAGTTTCATGAAAATCCCTCAATTAGTTTTAGAGGAGTAGTCGCTACAAGTTTTCATTATATAACTCTATGTAAACAAAGATGGCCTCTGACGGCCATGTTTAACGTCAAATCAAAATAATTTTTAACAAGGATCAACATCATATCATACTGATCATATTAGAAAACGTCCCATATCAATATCACGTATAGTTTTCAAGGAGTAGTCGCTACAAACCTGTTTTTTGAAAATCTTTTTTTAGCCGTGGCGGCCATCTTGAATTTTCGGCCGACCTGAAGTTTTGCTAGGATCAATAAGACATCAAAAGCAACATTCGTGTGAAGTTTCATGAAAATCCGTCAAGTAGTTTCAGAGGAGTAGTCGCTACACGTTTTCATTATATAACTCTATGTAAGCAAAGATGGCCGCTGGCATCCATGTTTAACGTCGAATCAAAATACTTTTTGACAAGAATCAACATCATGTCATACTGATAATTTTAGAAAAAGTGCCATATCAATATCACTTATAGTTTTCAAGATGTATTCGCTACAAACTTGTTTTTTGAAAATCTATTTTTAGCTGTGGCGGCCATCTTGAATTTGTGACCTACCTGAAATGTTGCTAGGATCATTTAGACATCAAGAGCAACATTCATGTAAAGTTTCATGAAAATCAGCCGAGTAGTTTCAGAGGAGTAGTCTCTACAATTTTTTACTAAATAACTCTATGTAAACAAAGATTGGCCGCTGGCAGCCATGTTTAAATTCGAATCAAATGATTTTAGACAAGGACCAACATCATATCATGCTGATCATTTTAGAAAAAAATCCCATATCAATATCACTTAAAAGTTTTCAAGAAGTAGTCGCTACAAACTTGTTTTTTAAAAATCTATTTTTAGATTTGGTGGCCATCTTGGATTTCACATCAACATGAATTTTTGCCAGGATCAACTAGACTTCATGGGCAATATTTCTGTAAAGTTTCATGAAAATATATTAAGTAGTTTCAGAGAAGTAGTCGCTACAAAAAAAAAGATTTGCAGACGGACAGACGGACGGACGGACACTGCACCATGGCATAAGCTCTGCTGATCTCTGATCAGTAGAGCTAAAAACCCATAATTCTGCAAAAATAAATAAATTGAATCAAAAACCATTAAGTGTATGTCAAGTTTAACAACAATCCCTAAAAATTGAGTATATGAAGTTTAGTAACAACCCATTCAAAACTAACAAAAATATGTTATGGGATGCAACGCGACGTTACGGACGTGATTCCTATATTGCTCCCACTTCACTTTGTGAAAACGAGGGTAAAACAATGAAATTTTCACAAAGGAGTAGGCAACACAAGGTAGGGACAGAGGGATGGATGGTGGTACAAAGAGATGGACAATGCCATTTCCGTTGGATGGGGACGTAAACCGGGCAGTCCGGTGTATCGGTCTATCCTCCGAGCACGTTAAAGAAGCATAGGAATCTCTTCGATAATAAGAGTAGGACACGGTTCCTGGATTCCTATGTATCCTTCCCCTCTGTCTGGGGCGGCTCTATACTCTGTTGATGAGCCGTTAAACAACATTCAATTCATATCCTCAGCTTTCGCGAAGGTCAGAAATAAAGATGAAATGGTGGTGCAATCAGCATAAAGTATGGGTAATCATACCTGTAACATATGCACAAACTTTTGCTGAGAATAAAACCACTCCTCATAAATAAATAAACCAGAACATTTGGAAACCCAAAGGATTTGCTCAAAGAAGCTACAAAGCAACTTTCACACATTATCACATTGTTAAACAATGTAACACCATACAATGACTATGTTGATACTAATACAAAATGTTAGATGAATTGACAGACTTTCATTTACAGTTGAATTTTCATTTATCACTTCAAGCCAAATCAAAAACTTCTAAAATTTAGATGCCCAAAAAAGCAGGGAAATAAACTACCAAGTTACATATATATCTATTTTAATGTGAATCAGAAGTTGCAAGTAAATGTGGAAAGAAAGCATGATATAAAGTTACATCATCACCATGTTATGCATGGAACTAATACCATAACGTATACCCCCATTTAATAGACGTTCCTGGGGGCCCATGTATTTTACAAAGCAAAACAAAATGTAACAAGAGTTTCAAATTGAAACAATATACACCCGCAATGTGGCTGGTAATTGAACTTGACTGAGATAATATGCCTATAAACATTGTCCACAAGTTTCATCAAGATCGGATTATAAATGTTAAAGTTCTTGAGCGGAAACAGCAGAATTCATCATTTTACAAAAATCAAAGGGCCATAACCCCAGTGTTTCTTAAGCAATAGCATTGGTTATCGAACCTGAAGGAGCTATTGTGATCATAAACATTGTGTCGAAGTTTAATCAAGATTGAATTAATATTACTCCAGTTATGGAGAGACACCGTAAATTTTCAACAAACCAAGGGTCATAACTCCGGTGTTTCTTGAGAAATAGCAGAAGTTATCGAATCTGAGCAAGCTACTGTGGCCATAAACATTGTGTCCAGTTTCATCAAGATTGGATTAAAATTGCTTGTTATTGAGCGACACCGTAAATTTTGTCAATTTTCAACAATCCAAGGCCCATAACTCTTATGTTTCTTGAGCAATAGTGTTGGTTATCGAATCTGATCGAGCTATTGTGGCCATAAACATTATGTCCAAGTTACATCAAGATTGGATTAAAACTACTCCAGTTATGGAGCGGACACTACACTGCCGCCCATCGTGCGTGATCACGTAATATGTCCTGCCAAGTCTGGCAATAAAAATGCTAGTAAGCATGCTCGGCATTAAAAAATTACATATTACACCTCTAAATTTATTAAATTGTGATGCGAGACTATTAACGGTGACTCCTAAACTTAAGTTTGCCAACGACCGTACACAACTGTTTTTTCATTTTTTTTATAGAAAATAGAGCACGGTAGTGGCATTTACTTAGGGAGGGGGTTGGAAGCATTTAAATGGGCGTATATGAATGTTAATATGTTATACAACATGTTTAGACAGATTCCTTACCTTGCCAATATCACAGAAAGCTTGCAACAATAATGATGGTGGTGAAAATAATATAAAGTAGCAATCATAAAGTCCTCCAATTTGTAACTAAAGACATAAACATTTCCAACAAGATGCTATTTAACCAATACAACAGGCATTCAGAGAATTTTGTAAATTATGCTGCAAAATAAAACATGAAGTTTGAGATATTTTAATCCTTCAGAGGATTTTCCATCTGACTAATCAAGAAATCCACCAATTCAAGTTCCAAGGAGTAGTCTATCCTTGGGGAACTGGTGCACTGCCCTACCAACAGCACTTTGGGATGTGCTGCATCACCAAGATATAGTCATTAAGGGAACAGAAAAGTCACAAGGATTCAAATTTAGAGAAAAAACTGGATGCTTAACTGTATTACCATTTCCTGCATCAGAAAGCAATGTATAACCTGTTCCATTGTCATTGGTGGCAACTAATTTAAAGACACCCTTCAACATCTTGTCATTGTAGAGCTTCCCTGACTCTCTGGGATCAGAATTTGCTTCACATATATTGAAGAATATTGTGTCCAAAACCTTCTATGCAAGGCTTGGGAAATTTCAAAATGACAATTGGTCCGAAACCACTCTCATGCAGAGCACTGCTTCTATGTTCTTTGACAGAACCTTGCAATAAATGGTCATCCTTTGCAGAGCATTGCTTCTATGTTCTTTGACAGTACCTTGCAATAAATGGTCATCCTTGATTTCCATTGATTGCTGTCAAATCTTTCATTGTGGTTGAAAATAAAATATTCAAGTTCCATCACCTGTAAGCAAGTCGTTAGTTTTCTCTTTTGATCTATTACAGTGCATTTCTGGGATTCTACCCGTCATCCTTCTGGTCTTTCCCCAGGATTTGGGGTACCCAATCAGTGCATATCTTCTTTAGTTTTAAATGCTTTTTCCCCCCAGAAATATATGAACATTGCCATTAAATGCCAATATATCTGGCAATTTCATGACAGTTTATCTGATATCATCATCAACCATACCTTGCACAGCATGGTCCTAATGCCAACGCAGCAGTCAATAGAATGTGCCTGTATCTAAAATGCCATGGGCTTTATTTCAACTGTTGCATTCAATTTCATTTCTAATGCACAGAATGGCCAGTGTACTAGACTTCACCTACATGGAGTATGAATGACATATTGTCATATTTTATCATGATTTTGGTGGTATGACATTTTAGAAAGCTACTGGATTGAACTTGACATGCCAGCTTCTACAGAAGTGCATATAAGTCATGAAACCTTCTGAATGCCATGTGTATGCTTACCAAAGAAACACCATCAACATTGATATAACTGTACAATAATGGTGCAACTGAGTATGGCTACATTTTGTTTAATCTGAAAAAATATCTATATTTTGTTTTGTTACACGAGTTTGTTCTTTTTCTTCTTTATTATAGATGGGTGCTCTCAGAAGCATGTGTACAGCTCATAAAGATCGTGAGTGCACTGCAGTTGACCACAGTGATCCAATTATGACAAGAAGTTTTTAGGCTGCCAAGACTACCAACAGTAAAGTCTGTGATTGCATTGTTACATCAAACATACATTTCTGACATACAAAACTGACACCGACAACGCCAACAAACAAAGTGATCCATAAGTGACTGCCATACTACACAGGCAACATAATAAAGACTAAATTACAGCTTTCACTCTTAATAAGAAATTATTTCTGAATGGTAAATGAATGAATTAACTTTCAATAGCGCATGTTTTTCTTTAACCTTTTCTGCAATGTTCGTCTTACATATGAGCAGGGTATTCAAATACCAGTGTCATAAAAAATAGTAAATATAAAATAAGTTTCATAACTGACTTTTAATTTGAATTTTATTCTATAAGAAATGCTTTGAACCCTTACTTTTATGAGATATAAGCTATTATAGTATATAACAAACATAATTTGTTCATGCACCTATTAAGGCCAACAATAATCCAAACCCCATTTTCAATAAAATTCAGATATACTTATATGAGGACCTCATTACAATATACATGTGTGTAAAAAAATATATACAAAAAATGTAATTAGTTGGTGTTGTTTTTGATCGTCCATATTCTTTCCATTTCGTGTCGTCCAAGTTCCATTGGTTTTATTCTGGAAATAAACAAGTTGCATGCTTAGCTGTTTTAAATTTTCTTACTGTCTCCCATCAATGAATGTAATGCAATTTAACTATTTAAAATATATGTTTAATACATACGATTTAAAATGTATCAAAATTGGACTATTCTCTTTTTAAATAAGCATACAGCACATAGACCCTAAGGTGCCTGCCAAACATATAACCAATACTGGTGCAAACGCTGGATTGCAAACTGCTTTTACCGCAATAAATAGATGAAAAGGGGGATAATTCTGAACAATGCAGACAGAGTTATGGTGCTTGTCACTTATGGTTTTGTATTGATGATGAACAAGTGCCAAGTTTCAAAGTGTTCTGACAATTGGCATTGCGAATATGAGTTCATTCACAATTTTAACTGAAATTCTAAGTAAAAAAAGGGGAGATAATTCTGGAAAACTGTATAACAGAGTTATGGTGCTTGTCACGATTGGTTGTGTAATGATGATGAACCTTTGTGCAAAGCTTAAAAGCTTTTGATTAAATGTTGTTTGGAATATGACTGTACATTCAACATTGTCACTGAAATATCTAAGGAAAAAGGGAGATAATTCAGGTAAAATCAGTTTCCCCAATTGCAATGCCAAGCTGCCTTTCGATATAAGCTACCTACCCATCAAGTTTCATCGCAATATTTCATTCCTAAAAAACGTTATTAAGTGGAAAGCATTAATCTATTTTAGTCACAGCGACCTTGACCACAGTGACCCCAAATGCAATCCGACTTCCTTTCCAGATAAGCTACATACAGTGTACATAGTAAGTTTCATTGCAATATCTCAGTCCTAACAAAAAACAAGAGGCCCAAGAGGGCCTGTGGAGGCTCTACTGGCTAACATGGCTCTTATAACATCAATGAAGCAAGTGACTGCCATTTACGTTTTTTTGAAATTTTCGGGCTTTTTAACTACATCAAGGGCCATAACTGAAGAATCTGGTAAAGTTTGGTTTCCCAAGCTTCCTTTCAAAAGAGTCTACCTATATAGCAAGTTTTGTTGCAATATCTCACTATCAAAAGTTATTGAGCGGAAACCATTTTCTATTTTAAGTAACAGCGACCTTCACCTTGACCACTAGTGCATCCTAACCTTCCTTTCCATATAAGCTACCCACCCAGTAAGTTTAGTTGCAATACCTCTCTCCTAACAAAAGCTATTGAGCGGAATATTTTTTTCAGTAACAGCGACCTTGACCCCATTGGCCCCAGATGCCATCCCAACCTTCCTTTCCATATAGGCTACCTACCCAGAAAGTTTCGTCACAATATCTGCCTCCTAATAACAGTTACTGAGGTGGAAACCATTTTTCTATTTTTAGTCGCAACCCAACCTTTCTTTCCATATAAGCTACCAAATTTAGTATACAACTTCCACACATGATAACGGGGATGGGGCGAATGCAACATTATTTTTGTCTCCGGAACCAATTTGGTTACAGCGCCAAATATTTGTTTATCCTTTTGACATGTATAAAGAACGCCGGGGGATTTGCAATGGCGCGACATCAAATTCATTCTAGTTATGATTTAGGAACGAAAACCAGCTGAGTCATCGGATATTCCAGCCCAAAAATGTTCATAATTACATCGAAGGTAACATGTAGCTTAATTTGATTAGCCTTTGACCTGCTGACCTGAAAACACACAGCAGGAGACACAATTGTTCCAAGAAACACCTCTCTAGCTTTAAGTTTGTTTCCTGCAGTTTGCACTTTGTTGTAAAATAATTATTTGAACATATATTCACTGTTGTTTCTTGCAGTTTACAATGTATAAAATGTTTAACAAAATATGAAAGTCTTACATGCAAAACACGCTGTTCTCCGTGACTTGCAATAGTACAGACCATAAATAATAATAATTATGAGGACTACACCACATATTGTGCCAATTATTATGCCAGAAATTTCCCCAGCTTAAAGATTGTCACAAAATGTCACGGGTAGAGCGTATTGGTCGTACATAGCTCTTGTAAGCTGTTAGTTACACCCTAGTTCATTGTTCAGTTGAAACCAATTCACAATACAGATAACTTGGAAAAGCGTGCACATTTTAAGTGGCCGCCAGAGGGCGTCCGGAAGGGCCATTTAATAAGTTTAGTTTTGTGCTAATGCATCTAAAAGTATTGGTCTATCTCTTTAAAAGGCAAAATTGTGTAAGGGTCCTTTCGTGTAGATTCAATACTGCAGATTTAGCCACGTTTGTCACGGACTGAACGGGTGAAATAATGGTTTGGGCGTAACGTTTGCTATAAAATCCATTGTCTTCTAGTTCTGGCCGGGATTGCTTGATAGTTGCTTTGTTTGGAGCAGGATTGAACGGCGAAATTCACAGGCAATATGTGGTCAGTATTTATTTTTATTAACTTTTATCGTACGTTTGTATTCCGTGGGCGGCGCCACCTTGTTTGGCGGTTACGACATTCGGTTAGCTTTGATGTTTCTCAAACATTAACTTGAGACCAGCATATGATTTTGAAGTTACTTTATTAGATGTAATTATTGTAATTGATCATTAATTGTAAAACAATATTAATTTGATAACGTTGTATAATATGTACATTAGTTAACGTTGACGTATAACTCAGTGATTGTAATACACGATTGAATTGATAACAGTGGATATTAGGGGCATTGATTAACAGCGACGTACATGGCGTATACATGGCGTTGTAGAATATGTATACGAGGGTGCTTCAAAAAGTTCTGTCACTAGGAATATATCCTTTGAACTGGATATTACACTGAGATAAAGTAGTATATTTATAGTGCTACTGGGTTCGCTCTCTTAAATTCCACAACAAAAATGAACAATTTCCGGTTATTTATACCCATGAATTACCTCCCCCTACCACACCTTTTTATATACTGGCATCTCTGAAAATGTCCTTGTTACAAAACGTTGTAAAAAATATTTGAATAATTCTATGCTTTTAAATTTTCTTGTACGCCATCTGTTGTTATTCGCCCATAATCCATGAAAATGATTGTCGAGAATTCGGAAAGGTCTTGCTGCAAACCAGATACGAGTGAATGCATATCCCTTAATTTTAGCAGAAATAATCTTCTTTTTGTTTACGGAAATGTTATAATATCTTTTAAATGTCGTAATTATTCTCATAGTATTAATATGTTTTCATATATTTTTTACAAATCCTAGTCCTTCAGTGTTAAAATTTCATATTCAACGCATTATTGTAGAATTTTGTAAAATGTTTAGTGAAAATATTGATCATCCAAAAACGCTATTTCAGAAGACTGCCCTTCCATTTAATGTCCATTTATCCTTAAATTAATTTTACACGTTAGCTTAAAATGTTAATTTCTAAGACAATGCCTTTTCATCTACCATGCTTAAATTCTAAATCGTGTAATGCACAGATATAACTGGTAATGTATGAGAAATTTAAAAGGTCTTCTACAAGTACTTAAAGAGAAACAGGCATTTAAAAAAGTAACAATTAACATACCTGAAACAACTCAGGACGAAAATGCCTCAGTATGTATAAGTGATGTGTATTAAATATTCCATAACTTTCGTCACACAAAAGATACAGCATTCATTTTACCATCAATGGAATGGTATTGAAACTCCCTTTCATTTGTTACCATACACCAACACTCACAACGAGCATATAATTGTTAAAACGCGTTAGTGACAGAACTTATTGAATGACCCTCGTACATTGCTACTCATCATTAGTACAGCTTACATATATTTATTAAATAATGATTTGTTTGGGTAATGATAATTATGCAAGATTGTTATGTTTATCAACCGACATCTAAAACGTATGTATAATTACAGCCTAAGCCATCCAGGGTTGGATATAAGCCTTCCGGAGTGGAGCTAAGCTTCCACATGTAACGTTTACCAGCGGTGGAGGAGACGGTCCCCGTACCTGCGCAACATGGCCAGGTTCTAGTAGCGCAACCCCTGGGACACAAGGTGGGCCCGTTATCAGATCTCACTGGAGGAACATCATCCACAACCTCAGTGGAGGTTAACCATCATAACATCGCGTCATCAACCCTTATAGAAGGCATTTGATGACAATCACTCATTGGATTCGCGCATCATCTCTTTCATGAGCTCTCACGCATCACAGTTATCGCGCTTGATCATAGATCAACATTGTTATAACTTTAACAACACTTTAGTGTCGTATATAATCAGTCGACACATTCAGTATTTGTTACAATACTAAGAACGTCTTAAACGTTCATAAGAACATTCTTTTCATATTTCATCTGTGTATTTGCTTGTTTTTTTAGATAATTGTATATATATTTATCATATTTTAAAAGTTGCATTAAACTTATGTAAATGCATTCACCGTCATTGATTCTTTCCTGAGTTAGCCCCAACCACTAGGGTCATCCTACGACAGCACCTGAAAATGAAAATGTAAAGTTTATCTTCTGTGAAGTTTCTAAGTGTGGGTATGTACATTTCAGTTATTATTTCAAAGAATGAAATGAAGCCGCTGTTCAGAGACTAATGTTTACCAATGAGATGTCATGGATTGGATAAGAAAACCATAAGAGGAATGAATATGATAAAAATAAACGAACAGTGTGTAGATGTTAGAATTTTTTTATTTGCAATTGTCAACAACAAAACACATTTATCATGAAAGATTTGAGCACTAGATAAAATAGTCATCATGAGACAAAACTAGATAAACTAGTCAGCATGAGACAAA
Source organism: Cyrtodaria siliqua (assembly GCA_037043455.1). Lineage (NCBI taxonomy): Eukaryota > Metazoa > Mollusca > Bivalvia > Adapedonta > Hiatellidae > Cyrtodaria > Cyrtodaria siliqua. The sequence continues at coordinate 168,824 of JAWPHD010002740.1, forward strand.
ATGAACATGTTTTTAATTTTCGCATCTGTGTTGTATAATGTTATAATATGAATATGATACACAGCTGAAATAGTACATAATTATATGTGTAATGGATCACTAAATATAATGTTGTTTCGTGATTAGAATGTGAGGAATTGGTAAATATCATGATTATAAACAGACAACTTAATGATAATATAACAGAAATTGGATTGAACGATTAGCGTCTGTGAAGGTAATCTCAGTTTTTAGCAGTGCAAATTTACATTAGAAGAAAGGGTTTAATGTTAGATGTATTTTATTATTAAATCTGATCAGAAGATCATGAGAATAAGTAGCAGTGGAGCAGACCTATTCAAACTCTTTAGATGATGCTTCAGTTTAAGTTTCATCACCTCTGTTTAATGATTGAAGATGTGTTGCTTATTTTAAAATCAAAAAGCACCAACAAGAGATACATCTATACATGTAGCTGTACACACAAACAGTAATACAATTTCCTTTATATTATTCTTATAATAAATATTAATCATTGAACAAATGCAAGTGATGTAGACAAACTAACGGGGTGTCGCAAGCTTTTAAAAATTCAAAATCGCCGTTTATCCATTTAATAAAGTTTAACATCAATCAATAATTAGTGACGATACCGATTTGGAACCAGATGTTTTCGTATACTGACAACATATTTATATACATCCTTGACATTTACATCTAATTCTTGTAGTAAAAAACAGTTAGATCTAGTTCTACGCGCATACTAAGATACAGTTGTTTTATGAACAGTAAAATGACATTGATACACAGTCCAACACCCATAGCCACTTTCTGAGTCCGGGATAAATATAGCCGGAGCCTTGAGGCTCCGGCAATAATGAAGGCCTAAGGGAAAATCAATAGTTGTGCATGTAAGTTGAATTCAGATTCCACTGGGAATATCTGTGGGATCCCACATCTATGTTCAGGTATATAGATGAATAAAACCTAGAACAAACTTTTTCTTATTGGCAAATTGTGTTGTTTTTGTATCAAAAGACACCACAGGACTGCTACCTTGATATGTGCAGCAGGTTTTATGAAGATAATTTGATTGGTTAAGGAGTTTGAAATTGATTATTTTACTATGACGCCCGAGTGTGATTGTGTCAAAGAGTGTAAATAAAATGCAAACACTATCTTTTGATTTTTTTGCGGGAAAATGGCACCAACTGTAAATCGTCCTTGCACCATTTAATGATTAAAAGTAAGTGTGTTGTGAATATACTTCAATAATGTTTGTATCAAAACATATATCTAATATAAACCTTATAATGTGACGTGCAAAACCATGATCCGTCTTTGATTTCTGAAACAAGACGGTCAAGATGGGCCTGGGCCAAGATGGCCCTAAGTCGATCACACGAGTACTGGCCCATTATCGAAAGTCCAGGATCACCATTTGAACACACTTGGTAAAGGACTATAAGAGTATAGTCAATGCAAAATATTAAACCTCTGGCTCTTGTTGTTCTAGAGAAGAAGACTTTTTAATGTTTTCCCTATATAAGTCTATGTTAAACTGTGACCCCGGGGCATGGCCAAATTTGACCCCAGGGTCACCATTTGAACAAACTTGGTAGAGGACTATAAGCTTATAGCAAATGTAAAACATTAAACCTTTGGCTCTTGCAGTTCCAGAGAAGAAGATTTGTTTATGTTTTTCCCTATACAAGCCTATGTAAAACTGTGACCCCTAGGGTGGGGCAAATGTGACCCCAGGGTCACCATTTGAACAAACTTGGTAAAGGACCATAATCTTATAGTAAATGCAAAATATTGTAGTTTCAGAGATAAAGATTGTTTTGATTTTTTCCTATACAAGTCTATGTAAAACTGTGATCCACTCAATCTGTCCAGCGGTTCTTGAGAAGAAGATTTTTTAAGTTTTCGACCATATATGGTAATGGCGGCCATCTTGGATGTCACGCTGACCTAATTTTAACAAATCTAAAAAGCATTCATCTAAGGGTCATCCATGTGAAGTTTGGTCAAAATTGACCAAGTGAATTCTAAGAAGAAGTCGTTTGAAGAAAAGTTAAAGACAACGACGGACGGACAGACGACGGACGAAGAGTGATCCCAATAGATCACCTTGAGCCTTTGGCTCAGGTGATAGAAACATATGAGAGGGACATGATGGCCCTATATCGTCACCTGAGTAAATATGAACCAATAAAACACACTAAACACAATTGTTATTAGGTTTTCTTAGGATCCAATTGAAAACTTGTGACAAAGAGGATGGAGCAAATTCTGACCACTTAGTTCACCATTTCAACAAACTTGATGAAATACATACATCATTTTACCCACACATAAATGTATGACTTACTACAATGTAAGTATATGCTTTCTTGGCATTGATACGTAGAGGATCGTGAGAAATCATTTCAATTTTATGATTTTTAGCAAATCAATCATTTAGTACTATCACAAAGGCGCATGCAATTGATGCAATCCATACCCTAGTGAAAATGGATCTGGAATTCCACTGGTATTCCAGTAGAATTCCACAGGAATTTGATGCCTGGCTGGAATTCCACTGGAACTCACTGGAATTACACCGGAACCAAAGAACAAAATTCCACTTACACTGGAATTACACTAACAAATTCCAGTGATACTGGAATTCCAATGGAATTAAAGAACAAAATTCCACCAAATGTGGAATTCCAGTGACAAATTCCATCCAGTGAAAATGTCAATGGAATTCCAGTGGTATTCAATGGAATTTAGAATTCCAGTGGAATTCCAGTTGAAAAGTCAATACAAATTAAAGTCGCAGTGGAATAATAAATACAAATTATTAATTACCTCCCTTTATAAAATATATATTGATAAGGTATCCTTTTTTTGTATATTCATTTTTTTTATCATTGTTTGCACATATTTTACCAAATTTAATTGTATTTACTTATATCCCTTCAAATAAGTATTATAAATAAGAAAATATAATATTTTTTATTTAAATATTCAAAGCCAATGTAATATTACATATGAGTAAAATAAATAGATCTAGTTATATAGTACAGCCAACAAAAGTCCAGACTCTATTGTGCCCATCGCGTCAGGTATACCTGTTAATTCTTCGTTTTAATAGTGTTCAATACATTGTTGCACACTAATTAAGTCAATTGATTTTAACGAAGTTGGTACTTTATGTGTACTCGTAATTCAGCCGGTCGGGCGACATATGTCGACCTTTCTGTCAGATTGACGCGATCAAAAATACAAAGCGTGTATTTAGTCTGTAAGCAAAGATAATCAAGTTAAATCTGTGTTTTCTTATTGTATCCAACTATATACACCAATGTAAATAAAAGATGGAATTTATATAACTGGTCTAGTTTTATCAATGTTGGCATTAGCTATGTATATTTCATCCACCCGCTTAAAGTAAGGAAAATGTCTGTATGTGTTAAATATTACCAGTCTGTTTAATTCTTCATTTTAACAGGCAGTAAGTATGTATACTTACTCCCTGATGTTAATAGTGTTCAATATAAGTGTTAGATACTAATTAAATCAGTTAGGGTTGTGAATGGTTGATTCTTCGTTTTAATATTTTTTCAATACATATATAATTATAGGGTAATCCTTTAATCTCGAGCCGGTAACTTGTCCTGAATTCTTACTCGTTTAGACCGTGAGAGTTCTTTTGGGGGTGTAAAACTGGAAATCATGTTGCCAGGGATAAATACCCGCAGGCTGACAGTTGTTTGCGGGATGAAAAGCTTAGACTTTATGTGCAGAAATTGTCCTTCCACAAACCCAGCATGTAATTAGTAGGAGATTAGTGTGTTGCGTAACACCTACTGATAAGAGTCAATAAAACACTGGTAAGGGTCAATAAAGTACATAGAGTCGTAAATTATGCTGCAATAGGCCCTAATCAATGGAGATTACTATATTGACTTATTAATATTTGTATTCATATGAATGACTATTTTATGATTGCTCTAATGATTGTGTTTATGTGTGAATTTGTTTTATTTTAAATAAATTGTAATCAGTTTATCTTGAATCACACGGCACTGTAAATAATTTATATATGTTAGATACAGTGTCGCGTAAATATAATACATCATTCTAAATAAAAGACGGAAGTAATATAACTTGTCTAGTTATCATCAATATTAGAATAAGGTAAGTATATTTCACCCACCCGCTTGAAGTAAGGAATATGGCTATATGTGTTAAATGCCCCCAGTCTGTTAATTCTTCGTTTCAATAGTGTTCAATACATTGTTGCACACAAATTATATCAATTTGAGTTGTGAATGGTTGATTTTAAAGAAATCAGTACTTTATGTGTATCCGTATCCATACGTCGACCTTTTTGTCAGCTTGACACGCTTGAGAAATACAATGTGTGTATTTAATCTATTAGCAAAGGATCTGTTTTTCCGTATTGTATTCAACTGTATATACCATTCTAAATAAAAGATGGAATTAATATAACTTGTCTAGTTTTCATCAATATTAGCATAAAGATAAGTACATTTCACCCACCCGCTTGAAGTAAGGAATAAATGTGATAAATGTTCCCAGTCTTCGTTTTAATAGTTTTCAATATCCATCCACTAAGGCGCTTAAAGTAAGGAATATGTGTTAGTTGTTACCAGTCGGTTTAACTATGCTTTTTGACGGCTGGACACGGTGTTTACCAATAACTGTATACTTCGTAAAAGTCCGATAAGTATGGGTTGTACCTATATATTGTTGAATATTGTTTGTGTATGTGTGTTTGGTGGGATGGGAGGTAGGGGGGGGGGGGGGGGGGGGGGGGATGGTTCAGATACCTATTTATTGTCCGGTATTTTGGTGTGAAACCGAGGCCCGACGATCCAGACCGCCATGCCGACGGCCCCGACAGCCATTACATAAGCAGTATAGTATATTTACATGATTCAAACCAGAGTAATAAAATATACCTTCGCAATAATTGTATGCCATATGGTCCCAAATATTACCCTGGCTCGGTCTACAATCCGGGTCCGACGGTCCTGGCACCCGTACCGACGCCCCTGATAACACTTACATATTCAGGATAGTCTATTTACCTCAAACATCTATACCTTGACAAGAATTGTTATGACATATGGTACGCCAGTTACCGAGGCTCTGTCTACAACCCAAGGCCGTCGACCGCGACACCCGTACCGACGACCCCGACATCCGTACAGACAGCCCCGACACCCGACAGGAATGCAGGATAGTTTATTTACATAAAGCGTCCCGATTAACATAATATACCTTCACAATAATTGTATGCCATTGGTTCCCAAATATTACTCCGGCTTGGTCAACAATCCAGGCCCGACGGCCTCGACACCCGTACCGACGGCCACGACACCACTCACATATTCAGGATAGTCCATTAACGTCAAGCAACCCGAATAACAACATATACCTTCACAAGAATTGTTCTGCCGTATAGTGCTCCAATGTTACCGAGTCTCTGTCTACACTCCAAGACCGACGACCCCGACACCCGTACCGACGGCACGGACATCCGTACTGACAGCCACGACACCCGGCAGGAATGCAGGATATTTTATTTACATCAAGTTAACAAAATAGACCTTCACACTAATAGGTATTGCCAGATGGTCCACATATCACGTCCGGCTTCGGTCTACAATTGCCGACGCGGTCTGCAATTATCGCCCATGTGTATCTAACAAGAGGTCAATTACCTTGAAGCTCCACTGATAGATTTTTGGTAGCTAGATCAGCTTTCCTGTGAAGTTTCATGAAAATCCATCAAGTGGTTTCATAGGAGTAGTCGCTGCAAGTTTTCATTATATAACTCTATGTTAACAAAGATGGCCCGGCCATGTTTAATGTTAAAATAATTTTTGACAAGGATCAACATCATATCATACTGATCATTTTAGAAAAAGTCCCATATCAATATCACTTATAGTTTTGAAGAAGTAGTCGCTACAAACTTGTATTTGGAAAATCTATAGCCATGGCGGCCATCTTGAATTTCCGGCCGACCTGAAGTTTTGCTAAGATCAATTAGACATCAAGAGCAACATTCGTGTGAAGTTTCATGAAAATCCGTCTAGTAGTTACAGAGGAGTAGTCGCTACAAGTTTTTACTAGATAACTCTATGTAAACAAAAATGGCCGCTGACAGCCATGTTTAACATCCAATCAAAACAATTTTCGACAAGGACCAACATCATGACATGCTGATCATTTTACAAAAAGTCCCATATCAATATCACTTATAGTTTTCAAGAAGTAGTCGCCATAAACTTGTTTTTTGAAAATATATTTTTAGCCGTGGCGGCAATCTTGAATTTCCGGCCGACCTGAAGTTTTGCTAAGATCAATAAGACATCAAGAGCAACATTCGTGTGAAGTTTCATGAAAATCCGTTAAGTAGTTTCAAAGGAGTAGTCGCTACAAGTTTTCATTATATAACTCTATGTAAACAAAGATGGCCTCTGGCAGCCATGTTTAACGTCGAATCAAAATAGTTTTGGACAAGGATCAACATCATGTCATACTGATCACTTTAGGAAAAGACGCATATCAATATCACTTATAGTTTTCAAGAAGTATTCGCTAGAAACTTGTATTTTGAAAAATTATTTTTAGCAGTGGCGGCCATCTTGAACTTCCGGCTGACCTGAAATTTTGCTAGGATCAATTAGACATTCCTGTGAATTTGCATCAAGAGCAACATTCCTGTGAAGTTTCATGAATATCCGTCAAGTAGTTTCAGAGGAGTAGTCGCTAAAATTTTCATTATATAACTCTATGTAAACAAAGATGGCCGCTGCCATGTTTAACGTCGCATCAAAATAATTTTCGACAAGGATCAACATAATTTCATACTGATCATTTTAGAAAAAGTCCTATATCAATATCACTTATAGTTTTCAAGAAATACTCGCTACAAACTTGTTTTTGAAAATCTATTTTTAGCTGTGGTGGACATCTTGAATTTCAAACTAACCTGAAATGTTACTAGGATCATTTAGACATCAAGAGCAACATTCCTGTGAAGTTTCATGGAAATTAGTCGAGCAGTTTCAGAGGAGTAGTCGCTAAAAAAAATTTTACTAAATAACTCTATGTAAAAAATATGGCCGCTGGCAGCCATGTTTAACGTCGAATCAAAACGATTTTCGACAAGGATCAATATCATGTCATGCTGATCATTTTAGAAAAAGTCCCATATCAATATCACTTAGAGTTTTCAAGAAGTAGTTGCTACAAACTTGTTTTTTAAAAATCTATTTTTAGATTTGGCGGCCAGCTTGGATTTGACATCAACATGAATTTTTGCTAGGATCAACTAGACTTCATGGGCAACATTTCTGTAATGTTTCATGAAAATCCATTTAGTAGTTGCAGAGAAGTAGTCGTTACAAAGAAAAGGTTTACGGACGGACAGGCGCCGCACCAAGGCATAAGCTCTGCTTATCTCTGATAAGTAGAGCTAAAAACAGAAATTAAAATATTATTTTATAAGAAAATCCACTTACCGCATTGAGTAACTGTTTGCTCCTGGGTAGCACTGCTTGGGGTTCCAGTTCCAGTGGACAAGAAGAAGTTTGCTCCCCATTTTTTCCCAATATCACTAGATTTTAAATTTGCAATTGTAACACTGAAAGTGTTGGTTCCTAATGTTGAAGGGCATCCATATGTCATTCTATCATATGGGAAAGCTGAATCAGGTGTTACAACAGGAGCACATGTAGATAGATTCACAGTGATGACTGCTGTTGTACCACTAATGAACCAAAGAGCATTCCCAACAGTTTCTGAACCAGTATATTCTGACTTCAATGTCATTGTATCATCAATGTTGTAACAAGTGCCAATAGTAAGTATAATATCCTCTCCGTACCCTGTCAATACAAAACACACACTAAAATTAATATCAGTCATCATATATAGCCGAACTTCGGTAACTCGAACATCGATTCCTAGAATATCATCAGTAACTCAAGAACATATAGAGGATCTTTCATTATTGCATTTATTAAACGCGTTGGCAAAATGATATAATGCGAGGCTCTTGCCGAGCATTATATCATTTTTGCTAACGAGTTTAATAAATTCAATAATGATTGAGAACGAATGTTAGATTATTTTTATCACATAACTCACATATCGACTTTTATTGCATTTTGCCTGTCGTTTTAACACGCGAAACCGACAAAAAACGTGGGAATTGGATCTTAGTTATTATTAATTATTTTGACAGCTCATACCAGGCTTATTTGCATACGTATATAACTAGTTGTATATGGCAAATATAGAATGGTGTTATTCCACTCCCACACCATGAGTTATGTGATAAACTCCGATAAAGTGCTCAACACACTATTATTTTTTATCTAATTTTGTAAACTCAAATTATATTCAATTATATTCAACTAATTATTCTGACTTCTTGTTTGTATGAATTGCGCTATTTCTCTCAATAAATGCTTATTAAAGATAAAACAAACATATTTTCTGTTTACTTGTATTTTCCTGCTAATAATTACATTTAAATAAATCCGTTATTCGGTTTAAACGAAAATGCTAGCAAATAAGAACATATTGAGAAAGATTAATTAACAATATATTGAAAATCAAAATTAAGAATGGCAGCCCTTTTGATTTCAATAAAAGAAAATAAATGTTGCCAATGAATTTCTTGCAATACTGTTACTGGTCTACATTAAAAAATCAGCACAATGCAAATGACTAAAGGAACAATTTTCACAGTTGCCTTATTGTTCATATCTGGCTCCTGACTATGCTGTAAACATGTACATCATAAATGTCTAAACATGTTGGAGAAAAAGTTAAGTTTCATATTCATGAGAAATTCCAGAAAACCAGCAATCAACAAGATGACTATCTTGTGTTTTCCCATTCAAATCCATGCATTTTGTTCAACTCCATGCATTTTGCAATTATTGTTTTGCTCTCTTTTTATACCCATGTTTTTGCAAACAAGAGGCCCAAGAGGGCCTGTAGACGCTCTACTGTGTAAAGATGTCATATTTAGCCTTTTCCTATGTAACCTTTGGGTCGCCACAGCGGCCATTTTGTTTATTGCAAGAAAACAAACAATACAAACTTAATAGACGCCAACCATTGTGATAAAATTTCAACAAAATCCTTCAAAAGGTTTCAGAGAAGATTTCATATTTAACCTTTTCCTATATAAATCTATGTAAACCTTGGGTCACCATGGCAATCATTTTGATTATTCGATGATAACGAAAAACACAACTTTCATAGAGGCCAACCCAAGGAACATGTATATGATATTTCACTGGAATGGATTAAGTGGTTTCGGAGGAGGTCGTTTGAAATTTCCTTAAATTTGACTTTGTTTTAGCCATTGTGACCATGTTGGACAACTGGCGGCTGCAAAAAACACAAATCTGAGGCGCACTATCCCAAAGATCATTGCGATAAAGTTTCAACAAAATCCTTCAAGAGGTTTCAGACAATATGTCAATTTGAGCCTTTTCCTATATAACTCTATGTAAACTTTAGGTCGTCGTGGAGGCCATTTTGATTATTCGACGATAACTGAAAACACAAATTTGATAGAGGCCAACCCAAGGAACATGTATATGATATTTCACTGGAATGGATTAAGTGGTTTCGGAGGAGATGTCGTTTGAAATCTCTTTAAATTTGAACTAATTTTAGCCATGGTGGCCATTTTGGATTACTGACGGCTGCGAAAACATAAATCTGAGGACTATCCCAAAGATCATTGTGATTAAGTTTCATCAAAATCCTTCAATCGGTTTCTGAGAAGATGTCATTTTTAGCCTTTTCCTATATAACTCTATGTAATTTTTGGGTGGCCATTTTGATTATTCGACAATAACGAAAAACACAAACTTGACAGAGGCCAGCCCAAGGAACATGTTTATGATATTTCATAAGAATGGAATAAGTGTTTTCGGAGGACATGTTTTTTGAAATTTCCTTAAATTTGACATAGTTTTAGACATGATGGCCATCTTGGATGACTGGCGGCCGTGAAAAACACAAATCGGAGAGGGACTATCCCAAATATCATGGTGATTAAGTTTCATTAAAATCCTTCAAGCAGTTTCAGAGAAAATGTCATTTTCAACCTTTTCCTATATAATTCTATGTAAACTTTGAATCGCCGTGGTGGCCATTTTGATAATTCGACGATAACGAAAAACACAAACTTGATAGAGGCCAACCCAAGGAACATGAATATGATATTTCACAAGATTGGATTACGTGGTTTTGGAGGAGATGTTGTTTGAAATTTCCTTCAATGTGACCTAGTTTTAGCCATGGTGGCCATCTTGGATGACTGGCAGACGCAACAAACACAAATCTGAGAGGAACTATCCCAAAGATCATTGTGATTTATGTTTCATCAAAATCCTTCATGCGGTTTCAGAGAGGATGTCATTTTTAACATTTTCCTATATAACTCTATGTTAAATTTGGGTTGCTGTGGCGGCCATTTTGATTATTCGACAATAACGAAAAACACAATCTTGATAGAGGCCAACCCAAGGAACATGTTTATGATATTTCACAAGAATGGAATAAGTGGTTTCGGAGATGTCGTTTGAAATTTCCTTAAATTTGACGTTATTTTAGCCATGGTGGCCATCTTGGATGACTGCCGGCCGCGAAAAACACAAAACTGAGGGGGGACTATCCTAAAGATCATTGTAATGAAGTTTCATCAAAATACTTCAAGCGGTTTCAAAAAAGATGTCATTTTTAGCCTTTTCCTATATAACTCTATGTAAACTTTGAGTCGCCGTGGCGGCCATTTCGATTATTTGGCGATAACGAAAAAACAAGCTTGATAGAGGCCATCCCAAGCAACATATTTCTGGTATTTCACAATAATGGAATAAGTTGTTTCGGAGGAGTTGTCGTTTGAAATGTCCTTAAATTTGACCTAGTTTTAGCCATGGTGGCCATCTTGGATGACTGGCGGCCATGAAAAACACAAATCTGAGAGGGGCCTTCCCAAGTAACATTGTGATGAAGTTTCATTAAAATCCTTCAACCGGTTTCAGAGGAGATGTCGATTTTATAAAATTGCTAACAGACAAGAAGGACAGACAGACGAAAAGTGATCGCATAACTAAACAAGAGGCCCAAGAGGGCCTGTGGACGCTCTACTGGCTAAAACAGCTCTTATAGATTTAGATAGATATAGCTAGATATAGCTCTCTTCTCCTATAGATTTAACAAAGGAAAATACAATAGAGCATTTTTCAACAAATCAAGGGCCATAACTCTGTTATTACTAACAAGATCTAGCTGGTTTTCGAAATTGTCCAAGATTTCATTGATATACCGCGCTTTGCAGAACTAGACATCATACTGAGGCTTCCTGTCAAATTTCGTAGAAGTCCAACAAGCCGTTTAAGAGGAGTAGCGCCGACAAGAAATTTAAAATAAAAATGTCAAAGTGCCATAACTCCGTCAAAAGTCGGCGAACTGGAACAAAAGCGTGATATGCACAACTAGACATCTTACTGATGCTTCCTGAAAAGTTTCGTCGAGATTCAAAAAGGCATTTATCATGAGTAGCGCCGACAAGAAATTTTAAAGTAAATGTCATGTAATTAAAAAGGTAATGGAAAAAAAAATCAAAAACAAATTCAAATCATTCAAAAAAAAATCAAAAAAAAATTGAACAATTAAAAACAAACTTAAAAAAAATAATTTGAAATTGAAAATAAAAAATAAAAAATGATATCAAATGATGAAAAAAATAATTAAAAAAATGTTATCCCGGGGGCGCGTCCAAATTTGACACCAGGGTCACCATTTGAACAAACTTGGTAGAGGACCATAGCTGATGCTACATGTAATAAATGAGTTCTGTGCCATGTGGTTCCAGAGAAGAAGATTTTTTCAGTTTATGCCTATACAAACCTAAGTAAAACTGTGACCCCCAGGGAGGGGCCAAATGTGACCAATGGGTCACCATTTCAACAAACTTGGTAGAAGACCATAAGCTTATAGCAAATGCAAAATATTAAACCTCTGGCTCTTGCAGTTTCAGAGAAGAAGATTTTTTAAGTTTTTCCCTATACATGTCTATGTAAAACATGTGACCCTTGGGGCGGGGTCAAATGTGACCCGAGGGTCACCATTTGAACAAACTTTGTAAAGGACCATAAGCTTATAGCAAATGCAAAATATTAAACCTCTGGCTCTTGCAGTTCCAGAGAAGATTTTTTTCAGTTTTTCCCTATACAAGCATTTATGTAAAACTGTGACCCCCGGGGCGGGGCCAGATGTGTCTATGTAAAAGATGTGACCCTTCGGGCGTGGCCAAATGTGACCCCAAGGATCACCATTTGAACAAACTTGGTAAAGGACCATAAGCTTATAATAAATTTAAAATATTAAACCTCTGGCTCTTGCTCTTGTAGTTTCCGAGAAGAATATTTTTAAAAAAAAATCCTATATTAGTCTATGTAAAACTGTGACCCTCGGGGCGGGGACAAATTTGACCCTAGGGTCACCATTTGAACAAACTTGGTAGAGGTCCATAAGATGATGCTACATGTAATACATGAGAGCTCTGTGCAATGTGGTTCCAGAGAAGAAGATTCTTTTCAGTTTTTCCCTATATGTCTATATGAAAAACATGCAAAACGTCAATATACAAAATTTGGACCCCCTGGGCACGGCAATATTTTACCCCGGGGTGTATTTTTGAACAAACTTGATAGCCTAGGCGTTGGCGATCATCTTAAAAGAAAAACTGTTGAAATCTGTCCAGCGGTCCTGGAGAAGAAGATTTTTTAAGATTTCGACTATATATGGTAATGGCAGCCATCTTGGATGTAGCGCTGACCTAATTTTAACAAATATAAAAAGCATTCATGAAAGGATCATCCACGTGAAGTTTGGTCAAAATTAACCAAGCGGTCTGTCTGTCTGTCTGTCTGTCCGCCCGTTATCACATCTCCTGCTAAATCGCTGAACTGAATTCAAACAAACTTAGGGTATGACTTCACCACATTATTGGCTCCGCGCCCAGTGGCCCTCAGGGGGGTGGGGTCAAAAGGTCAAAAGGTCGAAAGGTCAAATAAACTAAAAATTCAATTATACTTTCATTTTTCTATATTCCAAATAACTTGGTATATGTAATCGTCAAAGATAAACAACATATCAAACAATTTTATTACTTCAAGCGTTTTTAATTACGTCTCAAATGGAATGTTAGGTTGATGTTTATGTTTTTCCCTCCAACTTCACCCGTGAGGCCATAGGAAAGAGGTGTCAAAAGGTCAAATACACTAATAATTCATAAATGTACACTGTAATTCTACCTCCAATGCAGTGTTGTCATATCCTTAGTAGAGTAGAGTATCGTAGCGTAATAAAGGGTCTGATTTTAATGAGATTGACTAATAATTCAATTGCAGTGTCAATTTTCCATTTTTTTGGCACATTAATTGGATACACAGCATGTCAAATGATTTATTATATATTTATAACTCGGACATCTTCCTGGGGTTGGGGGGTGGAGTGGTGGGCAAGTACAAGTATAATCCTCTGAAAATACAAAGCATATCAGTATATTGCTCCAGGGTCACCATGGGACTCTGGGATTGGGGTCGAAAGTTCAATACACAAATACTCTTAAATTTGTTTATAAATGTACAGTGTCATACATGTATACAGAAAAGCATAAATAGTACTATTCTGATATGAGTATCAAAGAACAATAAAACAATTACATGTAAAATTGATACAAGGTTAAAGAGCATTGACCTGTGTGAAGAAAACGTGGGTATTTGCGATGGCACGCCGTCAAATTCGTTCTTGTTTGATTATTATGAACTTATTTTGTTCAGAATATTTCCAAATGTGTGACTCAGTATACCATAGTCCAATGTCACTTATACTCCATAAATAAGATGTCAATATGGGTCTGAACAGTCAATGATGCACTGATCATTCTAAAAAGTATCTTTCAAAAACATCCAATTATGGTTCTTCTGAACATTATTATATTATTTAGCTTGACTGGCATTCTGCCACCATGGTTTATGGTTGGCGAGTTGCCTGTAGACGTTTCATCAGTCTGTCTGTCTCTGTCGTCCTTCTGTTAACTTTTTGAAATTTAAAATACAAATATCAAAGGGCCATAACTCCTTCAAAAATTAGCGAACTGGAACAAAAGCGTGATATGCACAACTATACATCTTACCGATGCTTCCTGCCAAGTTTCGTCGAAATTCAAAAAGGCATTTAGGATGAGTAGCGCCTTCGGCTCAGGTGATCTAACAATGGAGTTTGCAGTTTGCTGAGATGACATTCAAGTGCATTTGTTGAAAAACAAAATGCCATTCTATTAACAAGAAATCCGTGAATTCACATGTCTCGCCTAACGGGGGCTGGACTTAAAAATAAAAAGGGTTCGTGACGCTTAAATGAAAGTTTGTAAACATTTTAGTAACTAACAAGAGGTCAATGACCTTGAAGCTCTACTGATAGATTTTGATAGCTAGATCAGCATTCCTGTGAAGTTTCATAAAAATCTGTCAAGTAGTTTCAGAGCAGTAGTCGCTAGAAGTTGAAGTTTTTAACTCTAGGTAAACAAAGATGGCCACTGGCAGCCATGTTTAATGTTGAATAAAAATAATTTTCGACAAGGATCAACATATTGTCATGGTGATCATTTCAGAAAAAATCCCATATCAATATCACGTACTGTTTTCAAGAAGTAGTCGCTATAAACTTGTATTTAAAAAACTATGTTTAGCCGTGGTGGCCATCTTGAATTTCTGGCCGACCTGAACTCGTGCTAGGATCAACTAGACATCAAGAGCAACATTCCTGTGAAGTTTTATGAGCATCCGTCAAATAGTTTCAGAGGAGTAGTCGCTACAATTTTTTACTACACAAACTCTACGTTAACAAAGATGGCCACTAGTGCCCATGTTTAATGTCGAATCAAAATACTTTTTGACAAGGATCAACATCATGTCATGCTGATCATTTTAGAAGAAGTCCCATATCCATATCACTTACAGTTTTCAAGAAGTAGTCGCAACAAACTTTTTTTAAAAAATCTATTTTTAGCCATGGCGGCCATCTTGAATTTCCGGCTTCCTGGGATCAATTAGACATCAAGAGCAACAGTCCTGTGAAGTTTCATAAAAATTCGTAAAGTAGTTTCAGAAGAGTAGTCGCTAAAAGTTTTTACTATATAAATCTATGTAAAAAAAGAAGGCCGCTAGCGGCCATGTTTAATGTTGGATCGAAATAAATTTCGACAAGGATCAACATCATGTCATGCTGATCATTTTAGAAAACGTCCCATATCAATATCACTTACAGTTTTCAAGAAGTAGTCTCTACAAATTTATTTATTTTAAATCTATTTTTAGCCGTGGTGGCCATCTTGAATTTTAGGCCAGCCTGAAATTATTCTAGGATTAACTAGAGATCAAAATCAACATTCCTGTGAAGTTTCATGAACATCCGTCAAGTAGTTTCAGAGGAGTAGTCGCTACAAGTTTTTACTATATAACTCTATGTAAACAAAGATGGCCACTGGCAGCCATGTTTAAAGTCGAATCAAAATAATGTTCAACTAGGATCAACATCATGTCATGCTGATCATTTAAGAAAAAGTCCCATATTAATATCACTTATAGTTTACTTTACAAGAAGTAGTCTCTACAAACTTATTTTTTAAAAAAATATTTTTAGCTGTGGCGGCCATCTTGAATTTCTGGCTGACCTGAAAGTTTGCTAGGATCAATTTGACATCAAGAGCAACATTCCTGTAAAGTTTCTTGAAAATCCACCCAGTAGTCGCTACAAGTTTTTACTATATAACTCTATGTAAACAAAGATGGCAGCTGGCAGCCATGTTTAACGTCGAATCAAAACGATTTTTGAAAAGGACCAACATCATGTCATGCTGACCATTTTAGAAAAAGTTCCATATCAATATCACTTATAGTTTTCAAGAAGTAGTCGCTACAAACTTGTATTTTGAAAATGTATTTTTAGCCGTGGCGGCCATCTTGAATTTCCGGCCGACCTGAAATTTTGCTAGATCAATTAGACATCAAGAGCAACATTCCTGTTAAGTTTCATGAGAATCCGTTAAGTAGTTTCAGAGGAGTAGATGCTATAAATTTTCATTATATAACTCTATGTAAACAAAGATAGCCGCTGGCAGCAATGTTTAACGTCGAATCAAAACGATTTTCGACACGGGCCAACATCATGTCATGCTGATCATTTTAGAAAAAGTCTTATTTTGAGATTTGGCGGCCATCTTGGATTTCACATCAACATGAATTTTTGCCAGGATCACCTAGACTTCATTGGCAACATTTCAGTAAAGTTGCATGAAAATCCATTCTGTAGTTTCAGAGGAGTAGTCGCTACAAAAAAAAGTTTACGGACGGACAAACAGACGGACAGACGGACGGACGGACGACGGACGCCGCACCACGGCATAAGCTCTGCTGATCTCTGATCAGTCGAGCTAACAAGATGCCCAAGAGGGCCTGTGGACGCTCTACTGGCTAACATGGCTCTTATAACATCAATGAAGCAAGTGACTGCCATTTACATTTTTTTGAAAGTTTCGGGCAAAAAACAGTTTCATGACTAAATCAAGGGCCATAACTAAAGAATCTGATAAAGTTTGGTAAAGATCGGATGAAAAATGAAGGCCCTACGGTATTAACGATGCAAAATATAGCATTTTTAACTAAATCAAGAGCCATAACTCCTCTGTTACTGGTCCAACTTGTCCAACATAGAGCTAAAAAAAAAAAAAAAAAAAAATAGTATAATTTATAAAAAAAAAAAATATTAAAAAAAAAAAAAAATATTAAAAAAATGAATAAAAATGAATTCAAAAAAAAAAAAAAAAAATTAAATAAAGAAGAAAAAAAAGAAAAAAAGAAAAGAAATTAATCAAAAAAAATAATTATTCAAGAAAAATGAAAAAACAGTATTTCAAAAATAAAAAAAATATAAAAATGATTAAACAAAAAATAAATAAAAATATAAAAATATAAAAAAGAAAGTCATAAAATCTGCTAAAGAGATGCAAAATGAAGGCCCTGTCGTATGACGAGGCAAATTATAGCATTTTTAACAAAATCAAGGGCCACAACGCCACTGTTACTGGTTCGATCTGGCTGGTTTTCGAACTTTACCAAGCTTTCATAGACAGTAACAATCTGTTAAAGTTTGGTAAAGATCTGATGAAAAATCTGAACGAGGCAAAATATAGCATTTTTAACTAAATCAAGGGCCATAACTCCGCTGTTACTGGTCCAAACTGGCTGGTTTTCGAACTTGTCTGAGCGTTTATATATATTAACAATCTGGTACAGTTTGGTAAAGATCGGATGAAAAATGAAGGCCCTATCGTCTTAACGAGGCCAAATATAGAATTTTTTACTAAATCAAGGTCCATAACTCCGCTGTTGCTTGTCCGATATGGCTGGTTTTCGGACTTGTCCAAGCTTTCATTGATATTAACAATCTGTTAATGTTTGATAAAGATCGGATGAAAAGTGAAGACTCTACCTTCTTAACGGTGCAAAATATAGCCTTTTTAACTAAATCAAGGGCCATAACTCCGCTGTTAGGAGTCTGATATGGCTGGTTTTCGAGCTTGTCTGAGCTTTCATTGATCTTAACAATGTGATTAAGTTTGGTAAAGATAGGATGAAAAATGAAGGCCCTATCATCTTAACTAGGCAAAATAAACTAATTTGAACTGAATCAAGGGCCATAACTCCGTTGTTACTGGTTTGATATGGATGGTTCTCAAACATGTCCGAGCTTTTATTAATATTAACGATGTGGTAAAGTTTGGTAAAGATAGGATGAAAAATGAAGGCCCTATCGTCTTAACGAGGCAAAATATAGCAATATAGCATTTTTAAGTAAAGCAAGCTTACTCCAAAGTTACTGGTCCGATCTGGCTGGTTTTCGAACTTTTTTGAGCTATCATTGATATTAACAATCTGATAAAGTTTGGTAAAGATTGGATGAACAATGAAGGCCCTATCGTCTTAACAAAGCAAAATATAGCATTTTAACTAAATCAAGGGCCATAACTCTGCTGTTACTGGTCCGATCCGACTGGTTTTCGAACTTGTCCGAGCTTTCATTGATATTACCAATCTGTTTAAGTTTCTTAAAGATCGGATGAAAATGAAGGCCCTATTGTCTTAACGAAACAACAGTTAACTGACGACGGACGACGGACGGACGGACGGACGGACGACGGACGACGGACAACTCACCATCCCATAAGCTCTGCTGGCCCTTGGCCAGTAGAGCTAACAAGAAAAGTTGCACTGATATTTATTACATTTTTAACAGAAATAATGTAAGTCCAACATCAAAAATCAAATGGGAACATATTTATTATATTGAAGCCGAAACATGGAAAGACGTAAAAATTACTTCTAACACAATATTACAATGGTTTCAAACAAGAATTAACCATCGGCTTCTTTCAACAGAGCATTATCTACATCAAATAAACAAAGACCTGTCCTTCATCTCAGAATTTTTTAACACAGATAAACTCTTTCTTTTTAACAAAAAACATCAATCTGAATCTGTCAGAACAAGCATTTATTTTTAACAAGGGTGAAGAGCAAGCGACTGTAGAGTTACAAATTATTTTAGAAATGAAATACTATATATTTACCTCAAAACGACTAAAAACACCGCTCTCCCTTACCCCAATAATATACAGACTAAGGTATCTGTATGAAACACATAGACAAATCGCAATCAGAAATAATCAACTAGAAAGATTTGAAAATTCATGGAGCAAATATAAAACCATTGTAGATTTATCAGTGATGTATTCTTCTAACTCCTATCCACGCACTCCTCCGGGTACAATTTTAGAGCAAACCCAAGACACTGACAATTAGTAAATCGATTATATCAATATTAAATATTTAATACTTACATATACAATTTATAGGCAGATGGGCCTTTGGGACAGTTATCAACTGAGTGGTAAAGGAGTGTGTTTTTTCCTTCCTGAAATCATAATTTGTATGCCCCCTGCCATAACTGTACATTACATGTCTATTTTCTGTATTGATTTTAATTTCATTATGCTAAAATATTATTTCATATGAATATTGCATATAAATGTAAAGATATTGTAAGGTTTGGCAAGGGATAGTCCTCCCCGACCCCTTGCTCCACCAGATGACGGGGAGGTTAAACGGGTCGTCAGAAGACTGCTCAAAAAAAAAGAAAAAAAAAGAAAAAGAAAATACCTGATAGCTATCTGCAGAAACTACATATTAGAGGTGGACTTGATGTAAAATTGTAGCAATTTGCCAACTTGTATTGTTTCAGGAACTGACATGTTAATTAATCTGCATGTATCATGTTGTATCAAGAAATGTCAGCTCATATTAAAATTAATGTAATTCTGTTGCTGGTTTTACAATATGGCAGTATGTTACAATGGTAATGGCAAATTGTATCCATTCATTCATTCATTATCTTAAAGGGACATATGGCAATCTTGAAGTGTTTATCAAGCATTGAAATTATTGTTTCGATTTATATATCCAGTATCATATTCACTTTATACTTACTTGCATATCAATAAATTTAGTTTTCAATGTTTCTCACTGATTTTGCCATAAGTTGAACATATATTATTGGTGTATTATTATCAACAGTTAATCATATGTAAATTAATTTACTTCATATTTATTTTAGTGTAATTAATATTAATGATTGAACAAAAGCAAGTTATGCAGAAAAACTAGTGGGACGTTGTGATTTTAAAACATTCAGATTGTCATGTGTACCTTTAAGAGAACTTATAATACAGATGCAATACATGTGATAAACTTTTACTGGAGTATCAAATTACCCAGCTGCAGTAATGTGGCTGTATACTGTAATTGCTTTTATTACTTATCAGGGAAAATGTCAATGCATATTATAAGTAATGTAATGTTCTGTACTGCTATGAAAGAGGGCATTTTTTACTCAATTGTTATTAATTCTTAAATTTCATTAAATAGTAATTCTTTACTTTTTTCTATATACATGTGAGCCTATAATGTAGTAGTGATTAGTCTTTTATTTAGAGCAAATAAACATATAATCCAAAAATCAATACTTTCGGAATTGCTTGACCCCAGGGTCAAGGGTCAGATCAGGGGCTGGAAGTTATTAAAATAACAATAATTATGTCCAGTGATATCTGTTACAGTGTATTTCACATATTATAGTTGGAGATGGTGTATGTATTGTGAAATTTGGAGACAGTACATGTATTTAAGAGACCACTGACCTTGACACAGGGTCAGTTTGAGGCTGAAAGTTATTGGAATGATATTGGAATTGACATTGGATTAATGCCAGTGATGTTATATATGAAATTTGAACCCTCTGCTCTATAGGACAAAAAAGTAAAAGAATTTAACGCACATTTTAACACACTTTCTGAAGACGGTACATGTATTTTAGTCACCTTGACTCCGACCCATGGCAGTTGGAGAGCTGGAAGTTATTGATATTAAGAAGGACAATGACAAGGAGATTAAATATGGAATTTGAACATACTGCTCTAAAGAACAAAAAAGCTATAAGAATTTAACGCACTTTAACACGTTTTTTTAGACGCTACATGTATTTAAGATGCAACATACCTTGACACAGGGTAAGTTGGAGGTTGATAGTTACTGTAATAAGAAGACCAATAAAAAAGAGTATGATAATGGACCTTTGGAAACGGCCGAGCACGACACATACGAAATATTGCAGTCTCGGTTTGATTGAGACTGTTCATGAGCGGTAGTGAAATATGCTAGCTACCGCTCACGCCCTCTAGCCCCGGGTTGAGCAGAACTCAATATTCATAAAATCAATAGTACACAATTTTAACCATCCCGAAGATGGCATGCATACGGCGGTGGACATGGAGTTATTTGCTTCCCCATGTCGTACGGCGTATGGTCCCAGTATCTAATAAAATTAAATGCCCCGAAGAGCGAAATAAACATAATGGAATTTAGTTGGGAGCCGCGGTTATGAAGCCTGCGTATCACAAGGAACAGCCAAAAGACTAAATTAAAAAGCAGACAACATATCCTATAAGTGGTTAAACAATACCCAGAGCCTTTTATCGGCCGGAGTAGTGGAACCACCGAATCAAAAATTAAGTAAGAAAATATGAAATATGTACACTCTACTCCAAAGGACTACAAAGTTATAAGAACTTTAACGTTAACCTTAACCAAACTCTTAACCAAAACCTCAACCATTGCATTGTAATTTTCTTGTCCTTGGGAGTAGAATGTTCAAATTTCATAAATAATCTCCTGATCATTGTCCTTTTTAATGCCAATAACTTCCAACCCTCCAACTGACCCTGAGTTGGAGTCAAGGTCACTTAAATACATGTACCGTCAATATTTGCGTTACAATTTGGTGACGTTACATGTATTTAAGTGACCTTGACTCGGACCCAGGGTCCGTTGGAGGGCTGAAATTTATTGGCATTAAGACGGACAATGACCAGGAGGTTTTATATAAAATTTGAACATTCTACCCCCAAGGCAAAACAGTTAAAATATAATATGTTGACGCCGTCGAGCCCGCAAACATTTGCGGCGCCTATGTCTCGTCTTTTTTCAAAAGGCGAGACAAAAACTCTCAATTTTTAAAAAGTATGAGTATCATTACTCATTCTCATTAACAATCCTGAGTATTATTTGTGTATGTATAGTCTCACGGAACAGTCTCATTCGATATTTTCATTACGAAAATTGTTCTAAACATATGTATCTTATATTAAGAACAAAGCTTATTAAGTGTTTTACTCATCTTCAAGTAATTATGATTGTTTTTCTCTTTTCAAATTTATATATTTACTAAATTAATTAGCATCCAGTTTGAATGTACAAACTATTCAACAATGGTTTTACTCAGAACGTGTTCTGTTACTCATTCATTTTGAATATAATGAGTAAATACTCCTTGCAGTAAAAAAATATCTACAGCTCTGGATAGACTCCAACACATGAGACAGCACGGATAACAATGTAGTTATTTTGTGTTTTACAAGTTACAGACTGTGTCCCTTTAAACAGAATAATTATTTTTGATTTAATTTAGGATATATTAAAAACTTGGTTGTGTAATATTTGTCAAATTAAAGTGCTAAACCTTTGAATATAACATTTGCTTTATTGTCATTATCATTGAATTAATTATTGCCATTAAATCATTATTGTCATCACTATTGTCATGGAACCATTTTTGTCATGAATCATAGTTTGTTATAATAAATGAGTTAACTAGAGAGAGATTTGTATTCTATATTGCAATCATCAAGTCACATGGAAATGTATGTCAAAAAGGTTGTTTTCGTTTGGGTTTAATTATCAGCTTGTCAGTTCATAACATGACAAACCTTTATAGGTATCATGTTTCATCAAGAAATGTGGGGTGAAATTAATGAATATGTTTTGCTGCTAGTATTAAAGAGCAGTTGTTGTAAATTGGTAAAACTTAACAATACTGGCTACTTCAAATAAGTAATAAACTGTATTTCACTTCATAGGGCATATATAAACATTTAAAAGTGTTAATTCTAGTAATAATTTTAGTAAAATAATGCCAATTATTTTGTGTTTTATAAGCTCAACATTACATATAGTGACAGGGCATGACAATTCCACTCGTCCGCTCGTATTGACGAGTGAAATTCGAATCCGGACGAGAGAAACCCATGAATCGGTCGTCCGAGAGGACGACTAACATTTCAGTAGAAAACAAGAAAAAAAAAATAGTTCTTACATAGTTTATTAAGAAGCGATTAAATGCAGTAAATAGTCGCAACTCTTTTTATACAGCGATAAAATGCAATTTAAGTCAACCGGATATTGGGAAATAGACGCATTTCCGTTTTGGGACATTCTAAAATGCGGCTTTCGTTCCAATTTCACGGAGCGCAACATTACGGTATTTGACGTTATACAAATAACACTTTCACGGGGGAAATCTTTAAGGGCACTAGTCAGCTTTTAGGTGACTGGGGCCAGGGCCTTCACACAGGGGAATTGCAAAAAGTATGCTGTTTTACTTTGAGTTTAACATTTTCCAATAAAAAAATGTGTTGTTTTTTTAAAGGGAGAAATTTTCACCATGTTCACAGGAAAAGGGAGAAAATATATACCATGCCAGAGTAACTGTAATGGCCATGATCAGACTGTAGTGAACTATAGAATATGAATATGAATATAGTCACCTATAAAACTGGTCAAATTTTCAAAAATGTCATTGATTTATATAAAGAAAAAAAAACAACATTATGATGGTGCCCTTCGTTTTATTTATATATAATAGTGTTAAAAGATGGTATCTGACTACTTTTACTTATGAACTTTTACAATCAGAGCAGGACGAGTAAACATCCTATAAGGACGAGTAACATGTCAATGCCACTCATCCTACAGGACGAGTATCGGCTTACAGAACGAGTATATAGTATAATATAATCCGTCCCCTGTAGTGTCCATTTAATTTCATTTGAGTGTTGTTTTCCATCTTATCAACACATTATACATTATTTAGAGCCACCCCAGAGAGAGAGGAAGGATACACAGGAATCTGGAAACATGCCCTACTCTTACTATGCATATGGTTGCTTAATGTGCTCAGACATTAATTATCGCTTAATCATTTTTCTTTTAATGAAGCAATAGAAAAGATATTTTATTTGTTTAGTAACATATTTATTTCCAGAATCTTTACAAGTTTGTGGATCTAGAAAGATGAAAAGTCCTGGTGTTTACATTTTAATACCAGACTTATCAGTGGCTGTCGAGTGAAATGTGTATCATTGCTTCAGTTATCAGACTGTCAACCTGTATTGCTTTTAAATCTAGGCATACTGGGGAAATGCCAATGCCTATTATAATTAATGTAATGTTGTGTACTGCTATAAACGTGGACTGAATTGAAATTCATTTTAAACTTCAATAAAAAGTAATTCTTTATTTTTTCTATGTACATGTGAGCATATGTGAGCATGTGTGAAATTTGGAGACATAACATGTATTTAAGAGACCACTGACCGTTTAATTTAATGCACTTTAACACATTTGTTTTGGTGACGGTACATGTATTTAAGTGACCTTGACTCCGACCCATGTTCAGTTGGAGAGCTGAAAGTTATTGGTATTAAGAAGGACAATGACAAGGAGATTATATATGAAATTTCAACACTACTCCAAAGAAAAATAGTTATAAGAATTTAACGCACTTAAACACATTCTTTTTAGAGACGGTACATGTATTTAAGATGCAACTGACCATGACACAGGGTCAGTTGGAGGCTGATATTGCTGTAATAAGAAGATCAATAACCTGTGATGTTATATATGAAATTTGAACACTCTACTCTAAAGGACTACAAAGTTATAAGAACTTTTTTTAACGCATAATTTAACCAAAACCTTAACAAAAAAATTAACCAAAACATTAACAAAAATCTTGACCAAAACCTTAACGCTAACATATTGCATTGTAACTTTCTTGTCCTTGGGAGTAGAATGTTCAAATATCATATATAATCTCCTGGCCATTGTTTTTCTTAATGCCAATAACTTCCAGCCTTCCAACTGACACTGGGTCCGAGTCAAGGTCACTTAAATACATGTACCGTCACCAAATTTAAACGCAAATATTGACGGTACATGTATTAAAGTGACCTTGACTCGGACCAAGGGTCAATTGGAGGGCTGGAAGTTTTTGGCATTAAAACGGACAATGGCCAGGAGGTTATATTTGAACAATCTACTCCCAAGGACAAAACAGTTATAAGACAATATGCTGACGCCGTCGAGCCCGCCAACTTTATGTCTCGCATTTCTTTTAAAAGGCGAGACAAAAATGAAGGCCTTTGGCCAGTAGAGCCAAAAATCATCAGCTGCAAAAAGTAGGTCAAGGTCATAGATGAAATCCATGCGTCCAAAAAGATGCACTACCCAAGACAAAACTATGTCAAAATAGAATATTTTTTCTTCCAAAGATTAAGCTATAAATTAGGTTTAAAACATCTAGTGCATAATTATAGTTCATGAGAAAGTGATGTAAATGTAACAAGTAAAGTTATTTGCCCTTTGCTTTGATGGTGAAGGTCACATCCACATTTGCTTTCTCACGTTGCAATGTACCACTCAAGATACAACTATAAGCAATGTTTGAAAGGTCTTCTTAGGGTATACAGTTTTTGAAAAAGTGACCTAAACACCAAAGTTGAAGGTAAAAATAAAATGTAATCTGCCCTTTGCTTGGTCTAATCCATATGCTTTGTCACGTTGCAATGTACCACCCTAGATTCAACTACAAACAAAGTTTGAAAGGTGTAGTGCATACAGTATGGCGAAATTGACCTCAACGCAAAAGTAGAAGGTCAAATTATTAAGTTATCTGCCCTTTGCTTGGAGTATCAAGGTCACTTCCACATTTGCTTTGTCACGTTGCGATTTACCACTCAAGATACAACTATAAGCAAAGTTTTAAAGGTCTAGTGATTACAGTTTGTGAAAAAGTTACCTAAACGCAAAAGTTGAACATAAAAAATATTAAGTTATCTGCCCTTTGCTTGAAAGGTCAAGGTCACTTCCACATCTGCTTTGTCACGTTGCGATGTACATGTACCACCCAAGATACAACTATAAGCAAAGTTTGAAAGGTCTAGTGTATACAGTTTGTGAGAAAATGACCTAAACGCAAAACTTGAATGTTGACGCCTGCGCTGCCGCCACCATCGCCACGGAAAAGCAACACCTGTCTTTTTTTCTTCAAAAAGGCGAGACAGAAATCAAATTTCGAGTGCGTGGGGTGGGGGGTGGGGGTGGGGGGCTGGTGGAAGGGCGATGGCGAGGCGGGGGGAGGATGAGGCGGGCAAAAAAAAAAGGTTTAATAGCTATATGTCAGGACTGTACAAATCTGTACAAATCCAAACCCAAAGTCAGGCTTGTCACTTTTTCAAAGATTTCAGTCCCAGACTAGTCAAATTTTAAAACAAGAGGGCCAAGATGGCCCTATATCGATCAGTCCTGAGTACTGGCCCATTATCGAACTTCTTCGAAATCTCATGGTCATATACAATCTGTGCAAGTTTGGTTAAGATTGTTCAAGAAATGTGGCCCCCTGTTGTGTAAACAACATTGATATAAAGACGCTGACAGAGTGTGTAAACAACATTGATATAAAGACGCTGACAGAGTTTGGTAAAGATCAAATACAAAATGAAGGTGCTAGAATGTAACCACTGGGGCATGGCCAAATGTGACCCCAGGGTCACCATTTGAATAAACATGGTAAAGGACCATAATCTCATAGTAAATCCAAAATATTAAACCTCTGGCTCTGGTAGTTTCAGAGAAGAAGATTTTTTAAGATTTTGCCTATACAAGTCTATTTAAAACATGTTACTCCTGGGCCGGGGCCAAATGCGGCATTTGAACAAATTTGGTAAAGGACCATAATCTTACTATATACATCTATGTTAAACTGTGACGCCCGGGACGGGGTCAAATTTGACCCCAGGGTCTCCATTTGAACAAACTTGGTGGAGGACCATAAGCTTATAGCAAATGCAAAATATTAAACCTCTGGCTCTTGCAGTTTCAGTGAAGAAGATTTTTTAAGATTTTCCCTATACAAGTCTATGTAAAACATGTGACTCGTGGGCCGGGGCCAAATGCGACATTTGAACAAATTTTGTAAAGGACCATATTCTTATAGAAAATACAAAATATTAAACCTCTGAATCTTGTAGTTTTAGAGAAGAAGACTTTTTAAATTTTTCCTATATAAGTCTATGTAAAACTGTGATCCCTGGAGCGGGGCCAAATTAGACCAAGATCACCATTTGAACAAACTTAGTAGAGGACAACAAGCTGATGCTACATGTAATATACTAGAGCTGTGTGCCTTGTGGTTTCAGAGAAAAAGTTTTTTAAAAGTTTTTTCCTATTTAAGTCTATGAAAAACATACAAAATCTCAATATACAAGTTTTGGATCCCCAGGGCATGGTTATATTTTACCCCGGCGACTTCCTTTGAGCAAACTTGATAGTCTAGGCGCTGGCGATCATTTTAAAAGAAAAACTGTCGAAATCTGTCGTAGCAGTTCTTGAGAAAAAGATTTTTTAAGGTTTCAATTATATATGGTAATGGTGGCCATTTTGGATGTTGCGCTGACCTAATTTTAACAAATATAAAAGCATTTATCTAAGGATCATACATGTGAAGTTTGGTCAAAACTGGCCAATCGGTTTCTGAGGAGAAGTCGTTTGAAGCAAAAGTTAACGACGACGACGGACGACGACGGACGACGACGGACAACGGACGACGGACGAAGAATGATCCCACTAGATCACCTTGAGCCTTTTGCTCAGGTGATCTAAAAAGAGAAAGTCGGACGTGTCACTGTTTGAAAGATGTCAGTCCCAGATTTGTCCAATTAACAATGTCGGCCACCTGTCATAAAACAACAAAACAACACCAGCATACTTCTCAATGTATTCCTTTAATTGCACTCGCTTATGCCATGCAATTAGCATCCACAGCGGCAATCAGCGATGACCACGGGCAATTTTATCAACAATCAAGCATGCTGAAAGTCCCACCTCCAAATTACTTTAATTGACAGTCGGCATTATCGACATTATCCAATCAATTGACCCAATCTATTTTAATCCAAACCCGCTAGCCAATGAAACGACTACTACAGGTAAATCACCTGTTCGTCACGTGGTGAGCTGAAAATGGCGATACATTCAAACAATTACAATAACACTTTGATTAATTAGCAATCATGCAGGCCGATTTGTCGGCAATATTTCGATGAGTAAAGAAACTTAGGACTTTTGATAATGGAAGCATGTTTGCTATGAAACGGTAGGTATGATTTGTGTTTTTTTTCAGTGTATTGTTGAGCGTAATTGTACCAGACATGAACGGCGGGAGAGGTAATGGTCTGAGCATAGTGTACGAATCACGTTCGGAGAATTGAGTTGTCAAACAAATGAAATAAAAACACAAGAAATCCGTGGATTCACATGTCTCGCCTAATGGGGACTGGACTTAACAATAAAAAATCAATGATGCTAAAATGAAAGTTTGTAAACATTTTAGTAACTAAAAACAGGTCAATGACCTTGAATCTCTACTGATAGATTTTGACAAGGATCAACATCTTGTCATGCTGATCATTTCAGAAAAAGTCCCATATCAATATCACTAGTCGCTACAAACTTGTTTTTTAAAAACTTATGTTTAGCCGTGGTGGCTATCTTGAATTTCCGGCCGACTTGAACTTGTGCTAGGATCAACTAGACATCAAGAGCAACATTCCTGTGAAGTTTCATGAAAATACGTCTAGTAGTTTCAGAGGAGTAGTCACTACAAATGTTTACTATACAAACTCTATGTAAACAAAGATGGTCACTGGTACCCAGTTTAATTTTGATTCAAAATAATTTTCGACAAGGATCAACATCATGTCATGCTGATCATTTTAGAAAAAGTCCCATATCAATATCACTTACAGTTTTCAAGAAGTAGTCGCTACAATTTTTTTTAAAAACCTGTTTTTAGCCATCACGTCATTTCCAGCCGACCTAAAAAATATCTAGGATCAATTAGACATCAAGAGCAACATTCTTGTGAAGTTTCATAAAAAAATGTCAAGTAGTTTCAGAGGAGTAGTCGCTACAAGCTTTTACTATATAGACCTATGTAAACAAAGATGGTCGCTAGCGGCCATGTTTAAAGTCGCATCAAAATCAATTTCGATAAGGATCAACATCATGTCATGCTGATCATTTTAAAAAATGTCCCATATCAATATCACTTACAGTTTTCAAGAAGTAGTCACTACAAATTGATTTATTTTAAATCTTTTTTTAGCCGTGTCGGCCATTTTGAATTTCTGGCCAGCCTGAAATTTTTCTAGGATCAACTAGACATCAAGAGCAACATTCGTGTGAAGTTTCATGAACATCCGTTTAGTAGTTTCAGAGGAGTAGTCGCTACAATTTTTTACTATATAACTCTATGTAAACAAAGATGACCACTGGCAGTCATGTTTAACGTCGAATCAAAATAATATTCAATTCAGATCAACATCATGTCATGCTGATCATTTTACAAAAAGTCCCATATCAGTATCACTTATAGTTTTCAAGAAGTAGTCGCTACAAACTTATTTTTTAAAAATATATTTTTAGCTGTGGCAGCCATCTTTAAATTTCTGGCCGATCTGAAATTTTGCTAGGATCAATTACACATCAAGAACAACATTCCTGTAAAGTTTCATGAAAATCCGTCAAGTAGTTTCAGAGAAGTAGTCGCTACAAGTTTTTACTATATAACTCTATGTAAACAAAGATGGCCGCTGGCAGCCACGTTTAACGTCAAATCAAAACGATATTTGACAAGGACCAACATCATGTCATGTTCGACTTTTCAAGAAGTAGTCGCTACAAACTTGTTTTTTAAAAACCTATTTTTAGATTTGGCGGCCATCTTCGATTTCACATCAACATGAATATTTGCTAGGATCAACTAGACTTCATGGGCAACATTTCTGTAAAGTTTCATGTAAATGCATTCAGAAGTTTCAGAGGAGTAGTCGCTACAAAAAAAAGTTTACGGACAGACAGACAGACAGACGGACGACGGACGCCGCACCACGGCATAAGCTCTGCTGATCTCTGATCAGTAGAGCTAAAAACCCATATAGTCTAGTAATTATGGGTTTTAGGGTCAAACAAATTCCAACAGAAAGTACTTTAGGATTTTTAGAATCACTGACATGTAATGAGTTTCAGATAAAAAATCCTCAAGATAAAGATGGTGGGAAATGCTACATTTTGGGGTAAAAGTTGCGTTTTTAAGAGAAAATCTCCGGAAACTGGAATAATTTTATAAAAAATCATTTGAGCAAATTAGAATTATCTAACAGTGCGGAAATGCTCTTCCAAATACATATCCATGTAAATTAACGTTTTATAGATGGATATTGGGTTAAAAATATGAGATTTTGGGGCAAAACTTGGAAAAAATGAATAAAATCGTTGATTTCTGTAATGCATTTGGTGTTACTAGGCTATAAATTAAAAAAAAAACTAAATTAGTCGTAAAAACTTAGTTTCTTACTGTTTTGCACAGAGAAAGGTACAGATATGTGCCAGAAAAAACTCCTTTAGCATACGACGATATAAATTACTTTATTTTTGGGTCTAAAAATGTGTTTCATAAAAAAAATCGCTGAAAAGAGGAATCATTTTGTAATAAGATGTTTGAACATAAACTTATCTAATGAAAGTGATAAAATGGTGCACAATTATATATACAAATGTTTCATTGTATCGTAAGTTAATGTGAAAGTTCACATTGTGAGATTTTGGGGCAAAATGTAGAAAAAATTAATAAAATCGTTGATTTCTGTAATAAAGTCGTAATACAGGCCTTTAAGCTAAAGAAGTAGGGAAATGAATTATAAAATAATAATCTATAATGGATTTCCATAGAGCAAGATGCAAGGATGTGCCCCCAAAAAGTCATCAAGCGTATACTGTTGAAAAATGCATTATGTTCGGGTGGCAAATTTTTTTTTCATAAACAAATGTTGGAAACAGGAATCATTGTTAAAATGTATTTTGAATATACATAATCTACTTGAAGTGATATTATCCTATATATACATATAGCCAAATGTTTTATAGTATCAGAAATCTAGTTAGATGCTCAATTATAAGGTCTGTAGCAAACAAAAGGTCCGTTGAATAAATGTCTAGTTACAATGGTTACAACCATGGATCATGTTTACATCATTTGGAAATTTTATATATAAAAACATGATGTAATTACATACATATGTATTTATAACCTTTTGGTACACATATATTGTATACACTTCATTGAATATGTGGTGGAAATATTGTTCAAGCAATCATTACAACAGGGTTTATAATCATTTAAATAGCATATATGGAATATGTTTTATCTTTAGGTGTGATAATTACATGTTAATGAAAAAGATCACGGGACACTGTATGATAAGTTGTTAAAGCACGTTCAAAGTATCTGTATGAAATTCAATTTTGAAATTTTGCGCAATACTCATGTCGAAGTTGTAGGAGTTTTTGTTCACATCACCTAATATTATTGCTTGTTTATGTTTAATTTAAATGAATCTCATTACATTTTGGCACTGCACACATGAGATTCCATGCTTTCTACAAAAACCTGTTACACATTCAATGCTATAAATGTACACTCTGATTACATTGTTTTGGTTGTTCATAATGTATATAATCTTTCATTAACATGCAATGCCCACACTTCCGAGAAGCAATTATTTGTTGAAAACACCAAGGTATATATGTTATTTAAAAAATGATGATTGTGATGGAAGACTAGTGTGTTACTAGTGGGATAATCCATATATTTAGCTAACTATCAGACATCCCTTGTACGAAAATGTTTGGTACAAACTTTGCACAACTGGTGGTTCAGCTGTAGCACTAAAATAAATATAAAAATATCGTACAGGGAAAGTAGCATTCAAGAAGGACAGTCAACCACAAAACACAGAAACAAACACGCAAACAGACAAACAAGAAGGCAAAAGTAATAATAAATGCAAACGACATCACAAACACAAAAGGGTTGACAATAGGGCTACCGCCTTATATTGCTACACATGTAAAACATGCATATCCATCACTATTATTATTTTTCCAAAATAACTTTGTACGTTAATATACAATTTGTGTTTTGGACTAAACGCCTCATTCTCTATAAAAATCTATATACATAGATTTACATATGTATATAAGCTTGGTTACAAACAAGAGGCCTCGCTAACCCAGTGGACCCTATAATGACGCCTACCTAAAGCCCATTGGGACGGTGGCGTTTGATGTTTGTCCATGATCTTTCTTGTCGTGCCCTTAATGGTTTATTCTCTTACTGCTCTGGCTTCTGCAAAGTCATTGAGTACCTTCATTGTGGCTTTCTTGGCTATTGTTTTTTTTTGTATTATATTTACACGAGCATATTTGTTTTTTACTTATATTACCTATTGATGCTGCCTTGTTGGTTAGAGATTAGATCATGGCGGGGATTTCTTTATTTACACTGTCCTGTTTTAATGGGATGACAGTAGGGTAAGTGTGAGGTTTGGTGCACCCTAGAACCGGTTTAAACCCTCAGTGGCCTACTTTGCCACTGACCGTTCCAAGGCGGTAGCCCTATTGTCAACCCTTTTTGTGTTTGTGATGTCGTTTGCATTTATTATTGCTTTTGCCTTCTTGTTTGTCTGTTTGCGTGTTTGTTTCTGTGTTTTGTGGTTTACTGTCCTCCTTGAATGCTACTTTCCCTGTCCGATCTTTTTATATTTCTTTTGGAGCCACAGGCCTCTGTCCCAATTGGTTCGCTCCCGAGACATGCATGATGGGAAACTTCATCCTACATCTCAAATACTCTGCCCCGCATGGGTTCGCTCCTTTGCGGAGGCATGTCTGATAGGAACCTTCACCCTTCATGACATTTCCATCTGAAATTGCATTCCCAATATAACCTAATATGAGTGTTTACCCCATTTCATTCATGGTTGCAAATACAAATAGCATCTGTGACGTGCAAATTATTGATACACTCAATTACTGTTCTACTCAATTGAAAATTATATTTTACGCATAACAAAACACTTCATAGCATCACAAGGGTTAGGACATTTAATTATGCCAACATGCATCCTTTTATCCATTACAGAAAAAGTAAAAATATATTTTACTCTAGACACATGAAAATCTTCTAGTCCACTATCCCTATCAATTCTAAAAATTATCAATGTTTGAGTATACTTGTTTTCAACATGTCCGCAGTGTGAGTATTTAATTCAATCTGGAAATAATGAAACTGGGCGAGTACATAAGACAACATTTCATAACTTCCAAAATATTGTTTATACTGCTCAAATGCTAATTGAAAATCGGTTCATGTATATTTTGCTTTTTTTTTAACCCAAATCATAAAGCCTCGTATGTCTTTGGACTGATTTCCGACACAGTAGTGCACATGCGCAACACTTATAATGCGCCAAACTGATACAAGAAAATGATCTTTCTACACTTTTTTAGTTTATAACGAAGTACTTTGTGGATTGAAAGGTGTGATTCTGTAAAGCAAGTCGTCAAAACAAATCCCAGTTTGAGCATTCGTCTTAATTTCAAATACAATGAAAAACTGTAATATAATTATGTACATTGAATAGTGAAACATTTTGTGACATCATTGTATTTTTTGTTTAAGCTAAATCGATTTTAAAAACGATTCTGGTTTTCATCGAATGTTGATGAAAATTGCATTGTTTCTCAAAAAAATGTATTTCCATTCATCATACCCTTGGATACCGACACATCGTTGCTCATTGCTTTGTGGAAAACCGTTAGAAATGATCTCTTAGCATTCGCAACAGCTCGATAAATTCCATAGAATCATATATCGAATTTATGTAGAAGAAATCTTTACTGACTATGTCATACTAATATGGCGGCGCCCTAGACCCCAGCAGATTCCCTCCAAAAGTCATTAAAAGTCAAACCGAACATTATCATCAGTTTTACAATGTCATTTGGCCGATAGATCTATATATATTTTATTTACATTACTTGTAATGGTGATCACTTGTGCCAAGTTATTTAAAAATCCCTACAGGGGTTGTGACGTTACGGTCCGGACACGAAATTGCGTATCTGTTTTTGACATATGAACTTCAAGTGTGACCTTGACCTTTGAGGTACGGACCTGGGTATTGCGCGCGACATATCGTCTTGTTATGGTGATCACTTATGTCAAGTTATTTAAAAATCCCTGCAGGGGTTGTGAAGTTACGGTCCGGACACGAACTTCGGAATGACGGACAGACACACAGACAGAATCCGGACAGACGGACGGTGCGATTACTATATACCCCCGAAACCCGAAAAATGTTCGAGGGCATAAAAAAATAATTGAGTTTCTAGTGTTGGGTGTGGAGCAAGGAGGGTGGAGAGGCTGGGGTGGTGGAGAGGGGGCAACATATATGTGTAAGAAGCTATCTGTAAGAATTGACCAAAACAACACAGAAATATGTAAATAAAAAAATAATAAAAAAAGAAATTATTCCAGTTTCGAGTGTGTGGGGGTGGGGGAGAGGGTGGTGGGGTATGGGGGGGGGGGGGGGCTCAACATAGCTATGTGTAAGAATTGACCAAAACCACACAGAAATATGTAAAAAAAAATAAAAAAATAATAGAGTTTTGAGGATGGCATGGGATGGGTGGGAAGGCCATGTGGGGGAGGGTCAACATGTATTTGTAAGAAGCTATGTGTAAGAATTGACCTAAAACAACGAAGAAATATGTAAAAAAATAGATAAAAAATATAATTGAGTTTCTAGTGGGGTGGGGGTGCAAGGAGGGGAGGAAGGGCGGGCGTGGTGGAGAGGGGGCAACATATATGTGTAAGAAACTATGTGTAAGAATTGACCAAAACAACACAGAAATATGTAAAAAAAAAGACACCGCGTGGTGGTGGGGAGGAGGCAACATATATGTGTAAGAAGCTATGTGTACAGGGGGGGAGTAACATGTGTAAGAATTGACAACAAGAGGGACGCTCTACTGGCTCTTATACCATTGATGAAAATATCGCACATTATGACCTTGAACTTGGTATTTTTTGTCGTTCCGCGATGTCACCAATGCCAACAATACATATCACCTAAAGACAAGACCTCGGTCTGAGGCCACCGCGGCAAACGGCAAATGAAATATTTTATTAAATTTGTGCTTAAATGATGTCCACCAAAGACAAAACTTCATATGACCAAGAAAGCGAAGTAATCATAAGAAGTAACGTTACTGAGGTTAAGTGGTTTAACCAGGATGTAGTTTTGGGAAAATAATGCAAATATGGCCTTGACCTTGGTAATTTTTGTCGTTCAGAGATGTCTACCATTGCCAACAATACTTATCAACAAGTATCAAAGACATAAAGTGAGGCCATCACATAAAATTAACTGAGGTTAAGTTAACTAACCAAGGTTACATTTGGTAAAAATAACGCAAAACATGACCTTGACCTTGGTAATTTTTGTCATTCAGTGATGTCCATCAATGCCAACAATACATATGACCAAGTATCAAATAAAGAAATTAAAGTTAAACTGAGGTTAACTTACCTAACCAAACTGATGCTTAGGGTAAATAATGCAAAACATGACCTTGACATTGGTGTTTTTTGTCATTCAGCGATGTCCACCAATGTCAACAACACATATGACCAAGCATCAAAGACATTAAGTGAGAAAATCACATGAAGTTAACTGAGGTTAAGTTACTTAACCAAGGTTAATTTTGGGAAAATACCAAAAATAATGACCTTGACCTTGGTACATTTTGTCATCCAGCGATGTCCACCAATGCCAACAATACATATGACCAAGTATCAAACACATAAAGTGAGACAATCACATAAAGTTAATTGAGGTTAAGTTACCTAACCAAGATTAAGTTAGGAGAAAATAACGCAAGATATGACCTTGACCTTGGTAATATTTGTCATTCAGTGATGTCCACCAATGTCAACAATACATATGACCAAGGATCAAACAAAGAAATTAAAGTTATCAGAAAAAGTTGACCGAGGTTAACTTACCTAATCAAACTAATATTTAGGGTAAAAAACGTAAAACATGACCTTGACCTTGGTATTTTTAGTCGTTCAGCGATGTCCACCAATGTCAACAATACGTATGACCAAGTATCAAAGACATAAAGTGAGACAATCACATAAAGTTAACTGACGTTATGTTAGTTTGAGGTTAAGTTTGGGGAAAATAACGCAAAATATGACCTTGACCTTAGTATTTTTAGTTGTTCAGCGATGTCCACTAACTCAACAATACATATGACCAAGTATCAAAGACATCAAGTGGGACAATCACATACAGTTAACTGAAGTTAAGTTACCTAACCAAGATTAAGTTTGGGGAAAATAACGCAAAATATGACCTTGACCTTGGTGTATTTTGTTGTTCAGCAATGTCCACCAATGCCAACAATACATATCACCAAGTATCAAAGACATAAAATGAGACAATCACATTAAGTTAACTGAGATTAAGTTACCTAACAAAGGTTAAGTTTGAGGAAAATAACGCAAAATATGACCTTGACCTTAGTAATTTTCCGCATTCAGTGATGTCCACCAATGCCAAAAATACATATGACGAAGTATCAAACAAAGAAATTAAAGTTATCAGAAAAAGTTAACTGAGGTTAACTCACCTAACCAAACTAATGTTTAGGGTAAATAACACAAAACATGACCTTGACCTTGGTCTTTTTTGTTGTTCAGCAATGTCCAGCAATGCCAACAATACATATGACCAAGTATCAAAGACATAAAATGAGGCAATCACATAAGGTTTACTGAGGTTAAGTCACCTAACCAAGGTTAAGTTTGGGGAAAATAACGCAAAATATGACCTTGACCTTGGTATTTTTTGTCGTTCAGCGATGTCCACAATGCCAACAATACATATCACCAAGTATCAATTACAAATTGAGGCAATCACATAAAACTAACTGAGGTTAAGTTAACCAACCAAGGTTACATTTGGTAAAAATAACGCAAAACATGACCTTGACGTTGGTCATTTTTGTCATTCAGTGATGTCCATCAATGCCAACAATACATATGACCAAGTATCAAACAAAGAAATTAAAGTTATCAGAAAAATTTAACTGAGGTTAACTTACATAACCAAACTGATGTTTAGAGTAAATAACACAAAACATGACCTTGACGTTGGTATTTTTTGTTGTTCAGCGATGTCCATCAATGCCAACAATACATATGACCAAGTATCAAAGGCATAAAGTGAGGAAATCACATAAAGTTAACTGGGGTTAAGTTACCTAACCAAGGTTAAGTTACCTAACCAAGGTTAAGTTTGGGGAAAATAAGAAAATATGACCTTGACCTTGATAATTTGTGTCGTTCAGTGATGTCCACCAATGCCAACAATACATATGACCAAGTATCAAACAAAAGAAAATGAGACAATCACATACAGTTACTTGAGGTTGTTACCTAACCAAGGTTAAGTTTTGGAAAAATAAAGCAAAATATGACCTTGACCTTGGTAATTTTGGCATTACGGGCCCAACAAAGCATCTGACAAAGTTTCAGAAAAATTCGAGCAGCGCTTGTTGACATATAGTTGATTTAAAATGTGGCCGCCGCTGCCCCCACACCTGCCGGAAAAGTGACTGCTATATCTCGCTACCCACTATGTGGGCGAGACAAAAATGAGGCAATCACATACAGCT
This sequence comes from Cyrtodaria siliqua, assembly GCA_037043455.1. Lineage (NCBI taxonomy): Eukaryota > Metazoa > Mollusca > Bivalvia > Adapedonta > Hiatellidae > Cyrtodaria > Cyrtodaria siliqua. Next base: position 206,305 of record JAWPHD010002740.1, read on the forward strand.
AACCAAGGTTAAGTTTTAGGGAAAATATGACCTTGACCTTGGTAATTTTGGCATTATGAGATGTCCCTTGACCCAATAAAACCATCTGACAAAGTTTCAAAAAAATCGAACAGCGGTTGTTTAGATATTGTTGATTTAAAATGCGGCCGCCGCTGCCGCCGGAAAAGTGACTGCTATGTCTCGCTACCCACTAGCGTGGGCGAGACAAAAAGACTACAATTTCACTGAAATCCCCACTAACATCAGGTCAGGGTTTCCGTAAAGCAAGCAAGGAAGCAAGCAATAAATTCCTTGTGTTATGCATAAATCCGTGTTAAGCATCTGATAATCGATTATACATACATCTTATGTTGATAGAAATGTTTCAGTCATTTACTAATATTTGTAATTTAACCACCTTTTCTTTTTTTGTTTAAATATTTAAACGTGTCTTTGTAAAACATAATAACAAAAGCTGGAATTTTATTGGAATATTTTAAAACATAAATGTTGTTTTATCAAGTGTTAAAACAAATATATAAACTGTTAACATGCTAATTACGTTACATTATATAGTATATTGACGACACCTTGACAATGAAATTTGTTTGAATGTTTAAATGATTTAACGATTAAGGTTTATTTTTGACTATCATTATTTAGCATTCACAACATTATACTCTTAATCAAATTACATATGCTGAATTTGATACGGTCCCACAAAGTGTCGAATCTCCGTTAAAGGCTTCGGACATCCGAAGTTCATAGAAATCTCTCAGGTTCAGGGTAAGTGGATTTTAAAAAGTCACTTGCCCTGCCCAAAATGTCACTTGCCCCACATTTAAGAGCACCTGCCCTAAAATTTGGAGTTGTACCATTATTTGTGTGATGTGTGTTAAACGGGATGGACCGCCGCATAATTTGGAGCATTATAATTAGTTGGAAAAGAAAGGGAGAGTGTATTTTATTGTATTAGTTTAATAATACATTGTATTTATTCATGAATATAAAAAATTAAACTCTGGCATTTTCTTCTTTGTGTTGATTTAATATGTGTGTTACTTAATTGATGAAGGTGACAGTATACAAACTCTTTTTATTCCCACCGCCATCCATCCACCATACACACAGACACCACCCAATTATGTGATGACCACCCAAAAAATTTGCTTGGCAGCTTGTATGGAACTTTAATGTCACAGTGTGAACAATTAAGCAGTTGACAGAAAAAAAAAGTTATTTTGTTTATTTAAATGTGCGACAAGCAAAGAAACAAGACAGAAAAAATGTTGTTAAAAATATTCACTTGACACCCATCAATATCTGTAACGTTCTTACGCCTTTGTATTTGACCTAATGGGAACTAGATGAAAGCAAGAGGCATGCACAGGGTTTTCCCTATGAATTGTTCAAGAAGTACGAGGGTCATTCAATAAGTTCTGTCACTAACGCGTTTTACCAATTATGTGCTCGTTGTGAGTGTTGATGTTTGGTACCAAATGAAAGAAAGTTACAATACCATTCCATAGATGGTAAAATGAATGCTGTATCTTTTGTGTGATGAAAGTTATGGAACATTTATAACACATCACTTATACATACAGAGGCATTTTCGTCCTGAGTTTTTTCAGGTATGTTAATTGTTACTTTTTTAAATGCCTGTTTCTCTTTAAGTACTTGTCAAAGACGTTTGAAATTTCTCATACATTACCAATTATATCTGTGCATTACAAGATTCAGAATTTAAGCACGGTAGATGAAAAGGCATTGTCTTAGAAATTAAAATTTTAATCAAACGTGTAAAATTAATTTACTGATAAATGGACATTAAATGGAAGGGCAGTCTTCTGTAATAGCGTTTTTGGATGATCAATATTTTCACTAAACATTGTACATAATTCTACAATAATGTGTTGAATATGAAATTTAAACACTGAAGGACTAGGATTTGTAAAAAAAATATGAAAACATATTAATACTATGAGAATAATTACGACATTTAAAAGATATTATAACATTTCCGTAAACAAAATGAAGAAAATCAGTGTTATTTCTGCTAAAATTAAAGGATATGCATTCACACATATCTGGTTTGCAGCAAGACCTTTCCGAATTCTCGACAATCATTTTCATGGATTATGGGTGAATAACAACAGATGGAGTACGAGAAAATTTAAAAGCATAGAATTATTCAAATAAGTTTTACAACTATTTGTAACAAGGACATTTTCAGAGATGCCAGTATCCAAAAGGTGTGGTAGGGGGAGGTAATTCAGGGATATAAATAACCGGAAATCTTTCATTTTTGTTGTGGAATTTAAGAGCGAACACAGTAGTACTATAAATACAATACTTTAGCTCAGTGTAATATCCAGTTCAAAGGATATATGCCAAGTGACAGAACTTTTTGAAGCACCCTCGTAGTAGCAGTAAGCTTATTTATCAAAGGCGAAAGTTCAGAACTTGAGGACAAGGTTCCGTGATTCTTATTGAAATCGCGAAAAAACCATGACATGCGCTAAGTTTTGCAACTTTTTTGTGTAGTATACATTTCCACATACATTTAGTTACAGACAATATCAATGAAATACGCTAAATATCTCATAAAATCGCATTGATAAACGAGTGCTTCAAGTTAAAACAATCGCTCGCTGTGAAAAACAGCGGTCAGTTTTGTTCAATTATCAAATTCTGATTAGACTAGTTTGCCACTTGATTTGGTCTAGAATGAAAACATCCAGTTGGGCAAGTGGTGGGCAATCAGATTTGCGAAGGTCACTTCCCCGCACCCAAAATCCACTTGCCCGGGGCATTGGGCAACCATATTTCCGGAACCCTGTCTCTCATACAAAATCGTAAGGTTTGTTTAATTTAAATCTATTGATAATTTTAATTAATTGATAGCAATTTGTTTAACCCTTAATCCGCTGAGCACGATTATAATAGCCTTTGCGTGATTATAATAGCCTTTGCTTCCATTGTAAACCCATATCAGCCTGCGAGTAACTCTGCTGATCAGTCATTTTCACCAAAACACCCCTTAGTCACGTGAATGGAATGGTCTTAATTCAAAGAAAGAACAGTCCAGTATAATATATACGTAACGCGTTAAGGGTTAATTGTCATTGTTAATGATTACTTGAGAAGTTTGTCGGTAACCAGGAATCTGAGTCGTGTTGAGATATTCAAGTAGGTGTTAAGAACATAAGAAACGCGGGTTTTGGTGATTGTTTTATTAAAACTCGAGCAATAACACAAACACAATCTAACACGCAGCTTATTGTTAGCCAATCAGATTTCATTTTACAATTGCTCTTTAACCAAGGCTTCAAAATGGCGATCCACTGTTTCGAAAACGAAAACAAGTTTACATGCGCAATTGACGGTACACTACAAAAGGAAAAATAATTTTTTTCAGAGGATTTTGGTCTCAAAGTTGGGGTGCGCGATATCTGGGCAAGTTCTGTTTATGTTGACAAACATAGTAATAACTCTACTGATTTGTTGTTAGGCGACATTTTACAGCAGCCACATACACGTAGCACTGTCTAAACCAACGTGTTCGTTTGTTTGGTGTTTAACGTCATTTTCAGCACATTTTAGGCTATGTATAACGCTCAGTTTTTTGTGGTAGAGGCAGACCACCCATTTATTCCTGTAGAACTAGTACTGTATACCTCCATCCATAAGAATCGACACTTTCTAACTTACAAGTTGAGCTCCCTGTGGGATTCGAACCCGCAGCGGTGAGAGGCGAGAAGGTTTATATCGTTAATCCCTCGACCACCGAGGTGCTAACAGTAATGTCAATGTCAACAAATGCTTAAAACAAATCCCTTGGAAGCAAAAAAAAAAGAAAAGAGAGAAGAGTTGAAGAAAGAAGAGGCCCAAGGTGTATTAAAATCCTTTAAACGGGCTTAACTCTGCCAAAAATCTTTCAACCGAAATATGGCAATGATAAGCATAACTAACATGGTACTGATCATCCCTGCAGTTTTGTTTAAATCCAGGCAAGTGTTCAAGAGAAATAGTCCAGATAAAGTTTGTGTAGTAAAACCTCTAAAGGGCCACAAATCAGGCAAAATCATTCAAGCGGAACACGGTGACGATATACATAACTAGATTTGGTACTGATGATCCGTGGAGTTTTATTAAAATCTAGCCAAATGAAAGCCCGATCTTCTTGAGGCAAAATACAGCGTTTTTAACTAAATGAAGGGCCGTTACTGCAGTGTTAGTAACCGAATTTGCCTGGTTTTCAAGCTTGTCTGAACTTACATTGATATTTACAATCTATGTAAGTTTGGTAAATATCAAGATATAAATGAAGGTGGTAGAGTGTTCACAAGGTAGAATATAGTTTTTTTCAGAAAAACAAGGGCCAAAACTCTGCTGTTACTGGTTGAATTTGGCTGGTTTTTGAACTCGTCCGAGCTTTCATTGATATTAACAATCTGTGCAAGTTTGATAAAGATTAAATGGATCACAACTGTGCTGTTACTCATTTCGAACTTGTTCGAGTATTCATTGATATTAACAATCAGTGTATGGGCAGTTATCGTACAAGGGCAGTCATCCTGGTAGAACAACAGATGTTCTGTAACCTAGCTGGATGGCTTTTTGACATATATACATGCAAGAATTATGAAGCATACAAGAAATGGGATGGATGTACGGACAGAGGGTATCACTATATTCACGTTGTGGTTGTGGGTGATAAAAAGTTTGGCAAAGGTTGGATGATGAAGCACATAGAGTGGAAGTATTTACAGACAGATTAATAGACTGACACACACACAAACCTGGATGACAAAATCTGTAAATGGGTTCGACAATGAATATAATATATTGGTTTTAACAAAGAACCGTATACAAAATGCCAAGTATAATGGTTTTGTTTTAATGTTTTGTAAAGGTTAACAAAAATGAACAGCTGTAATAATTATAGTATCAGACGGATCATAATTAACGTCGATTGTTTTTTAGTTTTTTACAGTGCAGTATCAAAAGACGAGAAATGTTAATACACATGATAAAATGATGAATCTTCAGACTTGTTTACATGTTTAATATAAGTGCACTAAGAATCACGAGTTTGTCTTGTGCTTTTGTATTGTAGTGAGTTAATGGATCAGAATAATGCATCAACTTAACTTGATAGCAATAGTTTCTCTGAGTTATTGTGAAAATCTGAAGAAGTCCTAAAAAAATATACGGAATTTAGAAATGGGTCCATGGGATACGGATGTCCCTGCTATTGCTTAATATTTGAGCAAGTTTGGAATAGATCTCATAGCCTAGTTAGAGTGGTGACACCATTTTTTGCATGGAAGGACAGGGGTAACACTATATGATGCCTAAGCTTTGTTGTGGGGGCATAACAAGTGGATTGGAGAGAAGGTATCAGAAAGAAGAAAAAGGATGGAGGATAAATAACATTAGTAAGAAAGAGGACTAAAGTGAATTGTGTTTTGGTTTCCATTGAGAGATGCGGTGTAATGTGTTTCATTTGCACAGATGGATGCATGGACGGATGGATAGGGGTAACAGTGTATGTCCCGTGGCTTTGTTGTGGCGGCATGGAAAGAATTGAATTGGATTTTAAGGCGCAGCAACACATGAAAGGTTATATTGCGACTAACAGGAATGAACATGCCAGGCTCATCCTCCATTTAGAGAGATGAAACATGGAGAATGTGCCTAGAACCTTTTCAGAGTTGCTTCAAATTCTATTGTCGACATGTTATTTACGCTGGAGCCATGTTTATTGTTTTTGTGCCACTGTTCTAGTGATCTGAGTGAGATGGCACCTGAAACAATGCAGGTGTCATGATGAAGATCGTTAATGAGCATGATTGAAGGGGAAGTAACGGTAGGAAGAAAGAGGACTGAAGGGAGTTGATTATTGTGGTTTGGTTTCTATTAAGAGATGCATTGTCATGTGTTTGAGAAGAATTATAGGAAGGAAAAACAATTATGGATTTTTTTATTGAAGTGTTAGGCAGAGTCTTTTTGTGTTTCTTAGAAGCTTGAATATTAGAACATATTAAGTTAGTTATTTATATTTATAACAATTTGTTAACTTAGCAAGATTGCTAATAAATGTATGCATTTACAAAAACGAACGAGGGAAGTAATATCAAAGATGACATTACAAAATATTTTGAAAACAATGGCTTTGATATGATTGTTGAATTTGAAACTGAAATGGATGACAGTCTATATCCAACATGGAAGTCTTTATTGCTTTAAAACGTATGCTGTCTTTAGTTTTTGTACATGATTTGAATATTTGCTATTCGTTATTAGGAATGATGTAAAAGTGTAAGTGAAATAATTAAAGGAATGAGTCAAGATGAGGTGGATATGTGACATCATGTCTTGGTTTAGTGAAATAGAGTATCATGGAATCTGATTCTATTTGGTGTGGTGAAAAACACTGAAATCATAGTTACAGAGTTACTAAATAATGGACCCAATGTGAACTATGCCAGGAGAGCCAATATGCCTGAAAACAAAGACGTTTTATGAATATTCGTTTAGTTGTGTGAGCTACAGGTCTTGCTGTGAAAATTGAATTAAACTGGGGTTTTACGGCGAACCAACACAATAAAGGTTATATGGTGGGAAACAGGGATAACATGCCACGTTCATCCTCCATTTACATCTTTGATGTGAAAAATCATGTTAAGAAGTGTTATATGTTTCAGCATGTACAACAATTGTTTTTGTCCCTAAGGAAAGAAGGGCGTTACTAAAAACGGTAAATATGGCTTAGCCTAGTGAATTTGTGTTGATAAAAAGTGTCCATCTTAGAAAATTGGCGGCCACGAGAAACACAAATCTGAAGGAAACTTCCCTAAAGATCATTGTGATAAAGTTTCATCAAACTCCTTCAAGCGGTTTCAGAGAAGATGTCATATTTAGCCTTTACCTATAAACGTTGGGTCGCCACGGTGGCCATTTTGATTATTGGAAGAAAACAAAAAACACAAACTTAATAGACGCCAACCATTGTGATAAAGTTTCAACACAATCCTTCAAAAGGTTTCAGAGAAGATGTCATATTTAACCTTTTCCTATATAACTCTATGTAAACTTTGGGTCACCTTGGCGACCATTTTGATTATTCGTCGATAACGAAATACATAAATTTGATAGAGACCAACTCAAGGAACATGTATATGATATTTCATTAAAATGGAATAAGAGGTTTCGGAGGAGATGTCGTTTGAAATTTCCTTAAATTTGACATAGTTTTAGCAATGGCGGCCATCTTGGACAACTGGCGGCTGCGAAAAACATAAATCTGAGGCGCACTATCCCAAAGATCATTTTGATAAAGCTTCAACAAAATCCTTCAAAAGGTTTCAGAGAAGTTGTCATATTTAGCCTTTTCCTATATAACTCTATGTAAACTTTGGGTCGTCGTGGCGGCCATTTTGATTATTCGACAATTATAACAAAAAACACAAATTTGATAGAGGCCAACCCAAAGAACATGTATATGATATTTCACTGGAATGGATTAAGTGGTTTCGGAGGAGATGTCGTTTGAAATCTCTTTGAGTTTGACCTAATTTTAGCCATGGCGGCCATCTTGGATGACTGACGGCTGCGAAATCACAAATCTGAGGAGAACTATCCCAAAGATCATTGTGATTAAGTTTCATCAAAATCCTTCAAGCGGTTTCAGAGATGTAATTTTTAGCCTTTTCCTATATAACTCTATGTAAACTTTGGGTTGACGTGGTGGCCATTTTGATTATTCGACAATAACGAAAAAAGCAAACTTGATAGAGGCCAACCCAAGGAACATGTAAATGATATTTCACTAGAATAGAACAAGTGGTTTCGGAGGAGATGTTATTTGAAATATCCCTAAATTTGACCTAATTTTAGCCATGGTGGCCATCTTGGATGACTGGCGGCCATGAAAAACACAAATCTGATAGGGGGTCTCCTAAGTAACATTGTGATAAAGTTTCATCAAAATCCTTCAGAGAAGATGTCTATTTTATAAAATTGCTAACAGACGGACGGACGGATGGACAAAAAGTGTTTACATAAGCTCGCCTGACCTTTGGCCAGTAGAGTTAAAAATGTCAAGATCTGTACAGATGTTTTTGAGAATTTGTTTATAAGCTTGGTTTCGACTATCTTTTAATAGTGTTGATCATCCTTTATTATGCATTAACCTAATTTAAACAAATTTAAAAGCAACTGATCTAAGGATCACATCCATGTGAAGTTTGGTCGAAATTAACCACTGCTCTTACTATTGATCCATAAACATATTTTACATCTAAATATATCATCATGAACGTCTTAAACAGAGAGCCTTTGAGGCAAATCATCAACAGAAACATAGGTTTAACTTTTAAAAGCTTGGCATTATATGCAACCATGCTTTTAAAAGTAAATAAAAATGACATTAATAATATTTACTAATCTCAGATGAGCTTTTATTAATGCATTTTTTTAAAAAAAACTTTCTTAGTATTCAAAATAAGGACAGTCAAAAACACTATATACATTTTATATACTTTACCGTATAAGACCAATTAACTTTAGAGTAATACTATGTAATGTCACTGTCAACTATTTTTTTAATTAACTAAACTATTTTAGCCGCGTTATACTACAAACTCTACATATAAAATCACTCTAAATCGGCCAATACGAACACAAGTCGACAAATATGAAAAAAAACAAGGCCAATATGAAGAAAATCGTCAATACGAGCTTAAAGTGACATCATTCACGTTCAATGACGCCATTCACCTCACTTATCAACCAACAACATGGTGAAATTACTGCAACTATAAATAAACGCAAATCGTGTCAAAATACTTTTATTAAAACAAAATTTAATTCATAAAATTGTCATCAAGTGTTTTCATACTGTCCAAATTATTGGTCCTCAAACTGTCACATTGGCTGCGGCCTTTGGCCTTTGGCAAATATGGCAGTCCTTAGACCAATAACTAGGCCAATATGAAATCACTTAATAACATCATAGTATAACTGATGCTTCAAAATGCCTTCTCAAATTTCAAAGAAAACTATCAAGATAATATCATAAGACATTATTGTCATTACTTACTGATCACACCTCATATTATGTACATACCATTATTGACCAAAACGGCTAGCAGTAAAACGGTTATCACATAGTTTGTCATTTCAAAAGCTGTCAGACATCAAAGATTCCAGGAATTTCTCTGAAAGATAATAGTATCATATTGTGTATTTCAGTAATTATTTTCGAATACATTAATTAGGACATCATCATACAAAAGTAAACAGCTGTAATTCAGAAATGTACTGATAAATCACAGCTATTATCACAGTTTTTATGTTATCAGGTAACATGAGGTCCTTGAAATTCTCTGTTGTAAGATGATTGCCTCACTACTTGCGTTATATTAAGAACATATGATTTCGATGGACATATATCTATCTAAATTTTGTAACGCTTTAGCAAAATTACATGTATCATCGCATAGACTGGAGATCGAGGCTGGTAGATGGACCAGACCAAATAATACCCCTTTACAAGAGAGAAGTGCAGAGTTTGCAATATATTAGAAGATGGATACTACTTTGTATTAGAATGAGCCTATATGCAAATGCACGAACACAATAATTGTTTCAATAAAAATAGTCAAATGTTTCATGGTCATTAGTTATACCACAGTTATTCATTATTTTCTCGTGCTTGTTTGTATATAACTGTGTGAACATTGCGTGAACTGCCGGTAAAAGGCTATTCTTATTTTGTAAACGCATGTGAACGCGTTTACGCAGTGTTAGGAATCAATACAAATCTAAACTTTTTTGAAATTATAGAACTAACTCAACGAATTAGGCCAGTTTTCGTAGATTATATGTTTTTATTTTTATTTTATAAAGCTCTTCAGTTAAATAAATTGAGTGAACTGCTATATAGAATATGACTGTATTTCTCAAATCACTAGTGCGATATCTTTGAATAGATGTTAACATCTTCTCATTACGCATGGTTGCATAAAAGCTGGTAATCGTTGTATTATGTTTTGATAACTGAGTTATGATTTATGTGTGTATGTACCAATTACTGCACTGTTGCCATGTTATACTTTGTATTTGTATCCTCACGGGCTTTATAGCCTACTGGAAATTTGAAAATAAAAATATCTAAATAAAAAATATCTAAATATAATTTTATTAGAACCAAATAGATGTCATGCTGTTCCCGTTGACCAAGGCTTTATTATCGATGGTTCTATTGGAGTAGGGATTACAAACATTTCAATATACCTATATACATCTTTATTTAAATTCACCGGAAGTTCATTTTCAAGTAAGTATTAACTAGCCATCTCAAATAAACCTTAAATTTATATACCTATTGTGAAATAAGCAAAATATGATTCTTAAGCAGAGATCATCTTGTCATTCTGACATAGCTGATGGAAGTCAAGAGTGAGATGGTGTTCCATTCCACCCCCCCCCCCCCCCATCCACACCCTCCCCCCTTCACCCCAACCCCATCGCCCACCGGGCACTTCGGTCGAAGTCCGAGATGGTTTGTGGCTGAACTTCATGAATTTTAGCTCAAATATACACTCGTTATACTGTTCACATGATCATAAATTTTAAATGAATTCATTCACATACTAATTATTAACATGTTTTTAACACACATTTTAACACACATTTGGACGTCCCATAAATAGAAAGTCGGGACTGTTGAACTGAATTGAACTGAATTAAACTGAATTGGGTTTTAAGGCGCACCAACACATGAAAGGTTATATTGAGCCTAACAGGCATGAACATGCCAGGCTCATCCTCCATGTACAGCGAGATAAAATATGGAAAATGGGCCTAGAACCTTCTCACCCTGAATCGGAGATAGGGCACAAAACTGGCGCAGAAAATAAGAAAAGTCCACTTTGTAACCGTCCTGTCCATCAGTTACAGCAGGTACGTCTGCTGGTATACTTCAAATATATTTAAATATAACATATTGTGTTACTTACGATAAGTGTTATTAAATCGCTTTCTAGCACAGACTCATTGTAGTCATAACAGTGGTTACACTCGTAACAATTAAGAGTTAAAAACCTGCGTATTTATTGATGCAAGGTTACATCAGTTACAGTTCAGTTACAGCTCAGTTACACATCGGTTACATCGGAAAGACAAACGCTACTTACATTTTAGTGATATTGTATTGACACAAGGTACGTTAGTTACATGTGATTTACACCGTGGTTACATTCAGTTACGTCGTAAAGCGTATAAAAACATTTTTCTTTTGCTTTTTCTTCAAAATCGTAGTAACAACGGTTACAATGGTAACACACGAAAATTGAAAGCCTAAGCGTTTATTGATTACAAGTACATCAGTTGCATGCGAGTTACACATCGGTTACATTCAGTTACGCCCCAAAAGGATGTGGAAACCTGATGTAATCCTCCGTTTTCCTCAACATCATAGTTTCAACGGTTACAATGGTTACATGTGAAAATTTAAAGCCTTCGTGTGTATTGATGACAGGTACATCAGTTACAGGCGAGTTACACATCGGTTACATTCAGTTACGCAGTAAAGAGATATACAAACTTCGTTTAATTCAGTTTTTCTTTAAAATAATAGTTATAAACGGTACAATGGTTACATGTGAAAATAGAAAGCATATGTGTTTTATTGATGCAAGTTACATTGGTTACATATTAGTTACACAATAGTTACATTCAGTTACGCCGCAAAATGATGTGTAAAATTAATGTAATCTTCCTTTTTCTTCATCATCATAGTTACAACGGTTATGATGGTGAAAATATAAAGCCTACGTGGGCATTGATACAAGGTACGATAGTTACATGTGAGTTACACATCGGTTACATTCAGTTACGCCGCAAAATGAGATGTAAACTTAATTTAATCCTCCGTTTTCCTCAACATCATAGTTTTAACGGTTACAATGATTACATGTGAAAATTTAAAGCCTACGTGTGTATTGATACATGGTACGGTAGTTACATGTGAGTTACACCTGGATAACATTCAGTTTCTTCATCAAGTGGTTCGAAAACAATTTTCTTTCGATATCATATTATCAACGGTTACAGTGGTTACACATGAAAATAGAAAGCCTACGTGATTATTAATTACAGGTACATCAGTTACATGCGAGTTACACATCGGTTACATTCAGTTACGCCCCAAAATGATGTGTAAACTTGATTTAATCCTCCGTTTCCCTCAACATCATTGTTTCAACGGTTATAATGGTTACATGTGAACATTTAAAGCCTACGTGATTATTAATTACAGGTACATCCGTTACATGCGAGTTACACATCGGTTACATTCAGTTACGCCCCGAAATGATGTGTAAACGGACTGTTAAAAGAGGTCCAAAACTCGACGTCAGTGTCTAATACAAGATAATGAGGAAAGTTAAGGAAAACCCTAATAAAATGGGCCAAAGTGTCGATGAGCACAAAACCTTCAACGCGGTATATGAAACACACGTGTTTAAGGAATAACTGGATCAATGAATGTCATACAATCCCTGTAGGATGTAAAAATAACAATATTGATTGGATGTATGGGGAGACTTTTTACGGTCGCCACACGGCACAAACAACACTATTGTGCAGTTAAAACATATAAAAAGATCGGACAGGGAAAGTAACATTCAAGGAGGACAGTCAACCACAAAACACCGAAACAAACACACAAACAGACAAACAAAAAGGCAAAAGTAATAATAAATGCAAAAGACATCACAAACACAAAAAGGGTTGACAATAGGGCTACCGCCTTGGAACGGTCAATGGCAAGGTAGGCCACTGGGGGTTTAAACCGGTTCTAGGGTACACGATCGGATTATCCATGCTAATACGCGGTTCAGAACATCGGTACACTGTTTAGAGTAACATCGGTACAATGTATAGAGTAACATCGGTACAATGTAGAGAATAACATCGGTACAATGTATAGAGTAACTTCGGTACAATGCATAGAGTAACGACAAAACATCGGTACAATGTATAGAGTAACGATTGATTATCCGTTCTAATACGCAGTTCAAAACATCGGTACACTGTATAGATTAACGACAAAACATCGGTACAATGTATAGATTAACGACAAAACATCGGTACACTGTAGAGAGTAACGACAAAACATCGGTACACTGTAGAGAGTAACGACAAAACATCGGTACACTGTAAAGAGTAACGTAAACTGTATAGATTAACGACAAAACATCGGTACAATTTATAGATTAACGAGAAAACATTGGTACAATGTATAGATTAACGACAAAACATCGGACACTGTAGAGAGTAACGACAAAACATCGGTACACTGAAGAGAGTAACGACAAAACGACAAAACATCGGTACATTTTAGAGAGTAACGACAAAACATCGGTACACTGTAGAGAGTAACGACAAAACATCGGTACACTGTTGAGAGTAACGACGAAATATCGGTACAATGTATAGATTAACGACAAAACATCAGTACACTGTAGAGAGCAACGACAAAACATCGGAACATCGGTACACTGTAGAGAGCAACGACAAAACATCGGTACACTGTAGAGAGTAACGACCAAACATCGGTACACTGTAGAGAGTAACGTACACTGTATAGATTAACAACAAAACATAGGTACAATGTATAGATTAACGACAAAACATCGGTAAAATGTATAGATTAAGACAAAACATCGGTACACTGTAGAGTAACGACAAAACATCGGTACACTGTAGAGAGAGAAACGACAAAACATCGGTTAACTGTAGAGAGTAACGCACAAAATATCGGTACACTTTATAGATTAACGACAAAACATCGGTACACTATAGAGAGTAACGACAAAACATCGGTACCATGTATAGAGTAACGATTGATTATCCGTGATCATATGTTTTAAGCTTACAACATGTCAAAACATGCTATATTGTCATGTAAAAGAGCATGCAAGTGGACGTTTGGAAACGATAAATACGATAAATACGAGATATTGCAGTCTCGGGTTCATGAACGGTAATGAAATATGCTTGCTAGGTAAGCTCATGTTACAGTTCATAAAAAAAGAAGATAATCTGATGTCGGCATTAATTTAAGTATACATATATACCTCAGGAAAATGATACTCTTCTGTCTTTTTTGTGTCTGCATCTTCCGGGGGATTCCGTTTTCAGTATTCATAATGTCAATTATAAATAGATAACAAAAGATGATTAATATTCCCACTTGGTTACCTCTTTGAATATGGTTATAGCCTAAGGACGGTTTTGATTGTGTGTGTTTACATTAACTGACAAAAGAATTAATTAATGCAAAATGATTTGAATTATAATTAGTAGAGTATAACCTGTTATGTTTTTTTCATTAACTTTTTTCACATCATAACAAAAATGAAGAGCAAATATGCAATCGTGCTACCATTGTCTGCTCAATAACTCAACGGCACACGACAAGACAGGACGCGACAAGATGTGTGCAGTCTTACATAAGAAAATAATAAAAACTTAGTGGAATCGTATATAACATTTAGTGGAGTGTAACCTTATCAAGTATGTATAATAAATGATCTGTAACCTCCTGTGATTTGCATTATGTATTCTCCTATCATTCCAAAAATAAATAATTATCTGTTAGAACACGCATCGAGACGCGACGGGACGAGACCAGGCGGGACGCCAAAATATGTGGAGTCTTACGGAAAAGTTAGTGGATGTAACGTTTTAAAGTCTTAGAATTAGTAATGTGTAACTTATAAGGTTTTCAAAAAAAAAATATGCAACCGATATCTGTTAAATTACAGAAACAACAATAAGTGGGATCTTATGTAAACAAATAGTGGTTTTCATTATGTATTTCCACATCATGCCAAAAAGTAATAGCAAATCTGCAACCATGCAACCGTCAGCTGTTAAATACTGCAACTGAATAAGACGGGATGCTTGTGTAAAAAAAGTGTGGAGTGCAACTTTATGAAGTCTCAATTGTTATTGCTCTTGCCTTTTTGTTTGTCTGTTTGCGTGTTAGTTTTTGTGTTTTGTGGTTGACTATCGTCCTTGAATGCTGCTTTCCCTGTCCGATATTTTTATCCTTCTTTATGATGTCTCAATAATCAGTATAGTGTCGCCTTATGTTTTTTCATTATGTATTTAACATTATACCAAGGAGGAAAAGCGAATATGCAGCCATGCAAAATTATCTGTTAAATAACGCGACGCGACGAGTTGCGACTAAACGGACAAAATGATATAGCCTCCACTTCTTTGAAGCGGGGTTATAATGATATGCAATGTTCTATATGTGTAGTTCCGTCATTTCTAATATTTATCAAGCAATATATATATACAAAAATAAAAAATAAATCAAAGAAAATGCTGTTACGGACGTCATATAAAATTCCATTCTTAATTTAAAGTCCGCAAGGATATTAAAACAAACATTTTTCTATATTGAACAAAAAAAATATATAAAAAAATATAGGATTTTTAAAAAGATATTTAAATTGTTTCTTTAAACAAAATGTTTAAATGATATGAACTAAATATTACGTACATGTATATACTTGATTATGTGTATCAAGGTAGTTTAAAATAACTTCTTTCGACTATGGTGTCTTTCTTTCTTTTGCAATATTAAGGTAAACATGAATGTACTCGATCAGTGTTTTATATGTTTAAACAAAAGAGTTAGTTATTGATAAAATGAATTATGAACAGCAAATAAAAGACGTGTCATCTGATAACTCTTCATCCTGATAATCGTGTTATTTGGTACTGTTTAATAAAACGTACATAGACGATGCTTAATAGTTGTTGATATTAATTGACATACATTATGAAAAAACATTTCATATGTAATATGTAAAACACATATCGGCATAACTGTCCCGGAAATTATAATTACAGTTTAAAATCCATGAATGTACTTTTAATTCTAAAGACAATGCACCTGTCAAAATAATAAGATAATTTAAATTCGAAGTGTGGCATTACTTTCGTAAAAGCTCGCTGTTATTATCTTTAAGAGATAATTAGAATAAAATAGTTCAAGAAAAAACTTATTTATTGTACACGGATTTAAAGGGACTGAAGGCGATCTTGTTGTTTTTGCTTGACTGTTGTGTGTATGCTACATTTACTGTTCGACTTTAAAGTTCTCCGGCCATGTTTTGTTTCATGAACATGTTTATGTTTATTTAAATCGGAATAAATACACAACAAAATATATTTACAAAAAAAGAGATATAGGGTCCTATAGAAACCCCAGCGTCCGAACGCAATGGCATCGTAGGTCCGCACTGTACTGCAAACAAGGACGTGATAATACAATGAAAGAGACAAAAAACAACAGAAAGGCTGGTGAAGACATGGTCAACGACTTGGAACGGTCAGTAGGCAATAAGGCCTACTGGTCAGAATCGATTTTATATGCGAACAATATTCACACATTGCAATATCTGTGAAAAGTGAGAATAATAATTTTTTGTTGATGACGTAGACAACTTTGAACAGGTAAATTAATCCACAGGTAACTGTATTTATCATTTTTCTGAATAAAATGATAGGGTCATAACCTCTTTTGATTAAACGTGTTTACAAGTTTAATAAAGATTGTATGAAGGTGATTATGACCGAGGGTCTTAACATAAATCATAACACCATAGAAGTGAGGTTGTGATAGTCCTTGTCGCAGAAGAGTTCTTAACTTACTTTGATATTTTAAAAATAAATCAGGGTTACGATACAAACATTGTGCATAAGTTTTTCAAAGTTTATGGTAACGGAAACCTGCAGGAAAATATCACGAATATTAAAGTCCTCAACACGACTACAAGCTCTAGAGAAACGAATAAGTTGAGAAACATAAATCACATAGGAAGTAGCTCGGGGAACATCCCCAATTAAATGGGGGAAATTAGCAATATCAGTATGAAAATCATATCTCAAGTCATAGATTTTACTAATTATTTCGCCATTTTCAACCGAGAGATGTAAATCACGAAAAGAATACACAGTATCAGAAGTGTTAGTTTTGTTGAGTTGGAGTTCCTTAGGATAGATATTATTAACCATAGTAGAAAATAAAGGATTGTCAATGTACAATATGTCATCCAAATACCGAGAGTGTCATTAAAGGTTTCAATTACATCTACCTGAGTAAGAAAGAATCAACATGCAATCTCTTTCAATGCAATACAAGAACAAATCTGAGACAATAGGTGCACATTTCGTACCCATAGCGATATCAACAATTTGTCTATGAATGGTAGTTCCATACTTGACGAAAATATTATCTAACAGGACAATGAGTTCTTCACAAACTTCTTGGCAAGTCCACATAGTGCATGTGTCTAAACTGACGTATGTACGCTTTGATATTATTACAGGCCAAAATCCCTAGTTTTTTCTATAGCGAAGTTCTTTGAATACGAGCAATACGTTTATCTTATAATTATAAATAAGCTAATAAAATAATTATTGTTTGACACCTCCATTACGTCAATGTTTTATCTCAGGAACAACGTAGAACTAATTCGTATACTCCAGTACAATCTACTGAAGATAATGTTGTTTCGACGCATATCACTCAGTGTAAGGCTGGAACAGATGAAAAGCAAAACAGACTTGTATTGGATTCCCAAATTACACAACCAACCATATAACGCCCGTTTTATTTCCAATTCTAGTTCTTGCACCACTACAAATGTTTCCAAACTTTTAACATCTTGTCTTACTGCCGTTGAAGATCACGTTAAACGAAAGTGTGCTAAAGCATATGAAAAATCTGGGATTAATTTATTTTGATGTATTAATTTTTTTTTACTACACAACCTTATCAAAGACAAGCTTATTGTTCTCATTCAAAAACAATTTCGCTAGGGAAAATAGTACATATTTATTTTGTATGGAACTACCGTTTATAGGCAAATTGTTGGTGTCCTATGGGTACGAACTGTGCACCCCTTGTCGCACGTATATGTCTATATTGCTATGAAAAAGTTCTCATGTTGAGTCTTTCCCCAGATACCAGACAGATGTTATTGACGCCTTTAATGATACATGTACCTCTCGGTATCTGGAGGATATATTGAACATCGACAACCCTTTCAGTTCTACTATGGTCAGTAATATATATCCTAAAGAACTTCAACTTAACAAAGCTAATATTTCTGATACTAACGCTTCTTTTCTCGAATTACATCTCTGTTTTGAAAATGGTGAAATTATTAGCAAAATCTATGAACAGAGAGATGATTTTAATTTTGATATTGTTAATTATCCCCATTTAGATGGGGATGTGCCCCGAGCAAATTCTTAGGTGGTCTATGTGTCTAAACGTATACGTTTTTCTAGAGGACTTTAATATTCCTAATCTAAAAAGCGACTACATGAGGGCTACATAAACTTCGTAAAGCCTTTGCAAAATGTTATTATCGCAACCCTGATCTTCTTTCCAGATATAAAGTAATTTCAGAACTCTTCGGCGACAAGGACTATCGCAATCTGACTTCTTGAACTACCGTTCATGAACATTCTCAATCAAACCGAGACTGCAATATTTTGTATGTCTCGTGTTCGGCCGTTTCCAAAGGTCCATTATCATACTCTTTTCTATGGTGACGTGATTTACACACTCAGTCATAATCACCCATTTACAGTTCGCCACTATGCTTTACTCTTTAATTGTGACAGTCCAGGCTGTGAACCCTATGATGACGTCTACCTAAAGCCCAAAGGACGGTGACGTTTGATTTTTGTCTGCAATCATCGTGTCTTGTCTTGCCCTAAATGATTTATTCTCTTGTTGCTCTGGCTTCTGCCAAGTCATTGACTACCTTCTTTGTGGCTTTCTGGTCTATTTTGTTTTTGTATTTATATATACACGAGCATCTTTGTGCTTTACTTATAATGCCTATTAATGTTGCCTTGTTGGTTAGAGAATAGTTCATGGCGGGGATTTCTTTATTTACGCTGTCCCGTTTCATTGATATGCCAGTAGGCTAAATGTGAGGTTTGATGACCCTAAAACCTGGTTTAAACCCCAGGGCCTTTTTTGCCACTGACCTTTCCAAGGCGGTAGCCCTATTGTCAACCACTTTTTATGTTTGTGACCTCATGTCTTCATTCCTTATTAACATTGTCATTCATGTTTGTCGTTTTTGCGTGTTTTGGGGCTGACTGTGTTCTTTGAAAGCTGCACTCTCTGTTCGACTTTCATATTTATGTTAATACGGTGATGTGGTAAGGTTGTATATAGTGTAGAGAAATCATAAGTACATACAGATGAAAATTGACGTTTATTACAAATCTTAACAAGAACGTCTCCTGAATTTTTAAAAGACCAAAATAAATTAATACAGAGTTTTAGTTTTAGCACACTATTGTTTAACGTGATCTTTAACGACAGTAAGACAATAAGTTAACACGTTTGGAGATGTTTGCGGAGGTGCAGGCCCTAAAATTGGAAATAAAGCTGGCCTTGTACGGATGTTTTTTTGTAATTTAGAAATCCAGTACATAGTTGGTAGTTTGTTTTTCTTTTCGTCTAACCCGGCCTTGAAAGTAGTGCAAATAGTAATATGTGTGGGAACAACATCATCCTCAGAGTTATTGAACAAGAGTATACGAATTAGTGTTACTAAGTTCCAGAGATAAAACATTGATGTAATGTAATGTAGGCGTCAAATAGTAATTATATTGTTAGCTGCTTTATAACCTTAATGTTGTCTCACTTTCATACTCGTTTCTTGTCCGGACCCATATGTGTTTACAGATGTCTGGGATTACAAAGAAATGAAACAACTAGTTTCAATGTAATAATCTGAACTAAGTATGTGGTAAAAATATATGTACATGTACGTATCACTAATACTAGCCCGGTCCTAGATTTAGGGTAAATATGCCTTACATTTTACATAGGTATATTGCATTATGTAGCATGTAAGATTTCTTCAGCCGAATTTAGATAATAGTGTCTACACCATAAACAAAGAAAGATAAAAATATCGGACAGGGAAAGCAGCAATCAAGGTGGACTGCAACGACTGCAACGACAAAACACAAAAACAAACACGCAAACAGACAAACGAGAAGGCAAAAGTAATAAAAAAAGCAAACGACATCACAAACACAAAATATAAATATAATACAAAAAAGCAATAGCCTAGAAAGCCACAATGAAGGTACTCAATGACTTGGCAGAAGCCAATGCAACATGAGAATGAACTTTTAAGGGCACGACAGGAAAGATCATAGACAAACATCAAACGCCACCGTCCCAATGGGCTTTAGGTAGGCGTCATCATAGGGTCAACAGACTGTCCGGTCATCGTACAATTAAAGAGGAAAGCATAATGGCGAACTGTAAAAGGGTCCACCATCAAGCATGAAGTACGTTGCAAAATGGTAGGGTCATAACCTCTTTTGATAAACTGTTTAACAAGTTTAACAAAGATAGTATGAACGTGATCATGACCACGATTCTGACGAAGTTTATAAATCACATCACCATAGAAGTCAGGTTGTGATAGTCCTTGTTGCAGAAGGGTCCTTAAATTACTTTTATTATATTTGGAAAGAAGATCAGGGTTACGATAATAAAACTTTGCAAAGGTTTTACGAAGTTTATGGTAACGGTAACCTTGATTGAGTAGCTTTTTAGTTATACAAAGATTACGAATATTAAAGTCCTCAACTCGAGTACAAGCTCTTGAAAAACGAATAAGTTGAGACACATATACCCCATTAGAAGTTGCTCGGGGAACATCCCCATGCAAGTGGGGGTGTTTAACAATGTCAAAATTAAAATCATCTCTCTTTTCATAGATTTTGCTAATTATTTCACCATTTTCAATCGAGAGATCTAAATCATAGGGATACCAACAATTTGTCTATATACGGTGGTACCGTACCTGACGAAAATATTATCTAATAGGAAGATGAGTGCTTCACAAACCTCATAGCAAGTCCACATAGTATAATTGTCTAAACTGCCGTTAGTAAAAAACACTTTAATATTATTACATGCCAAAAATGTAGTATTTTCTCTAGCGAATGTTTTTTGAATAAGAGAAATTAGCTTGTCTTTAATAAGATAATGTGGTAAGGTTGTATATAGGGTAGATACATCTTAAATACTTATTTATGAAACTTGACCTTTATTGAAAATTTTATCAAGAACGTCTCCTGAATTTTTTATAGACCAAAATAAATTAATCCCAGAGTTTTCATAAGTTTTATCACAATATAGATTAACGTGACCTTTAACGGCAGTAAGACAAGAAGTTAACAGTTTTGAGATGTTTGTTGTGGTGCAGGCACTAACTCGATGTAAATGCTCATAAAATAACCAATTATTATCACTGATCCTAATGTCACTCAGTACTTCACAAAATAATGGATGAGCAGGGAGGCCGATCCTCCTAATCACATGTGTAGATCTTTATTAATTCTACCGATAAGTTATAACATGACAACTGCATGTCAATGTAAAAATCTTATTCTCATACTAAGTGAGATAACATCCCCACTGTGAAGGCAAGGTTGGTCTGCTATATAACGTTTCTCGAGTAATGCAGTGCTCGAAACTGACACTTAAGCTTACAGATACACATTTGATCACGTGACGTAACACTTGACACATTGATTGATTACAGTATGAATTTTAAGGATTACCTATAAAAAAAGATAAAAATATCGGACAGGGAAAGCAGCATTCAAGGACGACAGTCAACCACAAAACAAAAAAAACAATCACGCATAGAGACAAACGAGATCGCAAAAGTAATAAACAAATGCAAACGACATCACAAACACAAAATGGTTGAAAATAGGGCTACCGCCTTGGAACGGTCAGTGGCAACAAAGGCCACTGGGGGTTTAAACCGGTTTTAGGGTGCACCAAACCTCACACTTACCCTACTGTCATCCCATTAAAACAGGACAGTGTAAATAAAGAAATCCTCGCCATGATCTAATCTCTAACCAACAAGGCAGCATCAATAGGCAATATAAGTAAAACACAAATATGCTCGTGTAAATATAATACAAAAAAAAACAATAGCCTAAAAAGCCACAATGAAGGTACTCAATGACTTGGAAGAAGCCAGACCAACAGGAGAATAAACCATTAAGGGCACGACAAGGAAAGATCATAGACAAACATCAAACGCCACCGTCCCAATGGGCTTTAGGTAGGCGTCATCATAGGGTCCACAGCCTGTCAGGTCATCGTACAATTAAAGAGGAGAGCATAGTGACGAACTGTAAAATGGTCCACCACCAAACATGAAGTACGTTGCAAAATAATAGGGTCATAACCTCTTTTGATAAAAAAAAGATAGTATGAAAGTGATCATGACCAAGAATCTTACGAAGTTTAAAAATCACATCGCCATAGAAGTCAGGTTGTGATAGTCCTTGTCGCAGAAGAGTCCTAAAATTACTTTTGTATTTGGAAAGAAGATCAGGGTTACTATAATAAATTTTTGCAAAGGTTTTACGAAGTTTATGGTAACGATAACCCTGATTGAGTAGCTTTTTAGTTATACAAAGATTACGAATAAAAAGTCCTCAACTCGAGAACAAGCTCTTGAAAAACGAATAGGTTGAGACACATACACCCCATAAGAAGTTGCTCGGGGAACATCCCCATTCAAGTGGGGGTAATTAACAATGTCAAAATTAAAATCATCTCTCTTGTCATAGATTTTGCTAATTATTTCACCATTTTCAATCGAGAGATCTAAATCAAGAAAAGAAGCGTTATTATCAGATATATTAGCTTTATTAAGTTCGGTTTTTCGATAAGCAGGATATAAATTGCTCAATAGCATCAACATTTTGAACTTCCTGCATGAAAACATGCGTCAGTCGATATGTAACTACGTCAATACTGGGCTGATTAAACCGGTTGTCAACAATGTAGTACATCAGTAGTGAAAATAGACCTAGTAACCTATTTGAATAAATACTGTTTATCTTCTTTAATTACGTAAAACTAAGCAATATACATATATTTAGGTACATAATAAGTGTTTTATAATTCATGATACTTAGAATTTAGTTTGTACTGAATATGAACACGATCTACTTGTATAGCTGAATCATACCCCGCCCACTAACAACTAATTCAAGGAGGAAGAGCAGCAGGGTTGCTTTTGTTTTGTTTTACATAGTTATTTTTTACAATAGTGCTATCGCCTTGGAACGGTCAGTGGCAAAAAAGGCTGCTTGGGGTTTAAACCAGGTTCTATGGTGCACTAAACCTCACTCTTACCCTATTATCATCCAGATAAATGGGACATTGTAAATAAAGATATCCCCGCCAGGTTATAATCTATAGCAAACAAGGCAGCATTAATAGGCAATATAAGTAAAACGCATACATGATCATGTATATATACTACAAAACAACAACAGCCCAGACAGCCACAAAGTAAGTACTCAATGACTTTGCAGAAGCCAAAGCAACACGAAATCAAACCGCTAAAGGTACGACAAGACAAGATTAAAGACAAACATCAAACGCTACCGTCCTATAAGGATCATAGGGTCCACAATCTGTCCGGTCATCATACCATAAATGAGGAAATCATAGTTTCAAAATTGGTTTTAATGGCGTTTTTATGTTTGACTTCTGACAGTATTACGCAATAAATGCGTTTGAGCAAATCTTTCTTTTTGTGAGGTAACTGAAGAAACATGCATTTCATAACATCAATGTGAAATGCACTAAATCCAGATAAGTTAAATGTCGACTAGTTATATTGATTATTCATATTTTGGCAAACATGCCTCAAATGCTAACTTTTAAAAAGATTCGTTCTGTGGTGCGTTTTAATTGGCAATGGGTATCGTATGAATATAATTTACAAATTACACATGTATACGGCGTGTTTCTTTCTTAGTCCAACCTGTTCGAAGAGAGCAGGCTTATTGCATAATAAATAAGACCATGGAATTATCGAATTATCCACCGTGTCTGTCATTAAATGTTCCTACTTTTAAACCAACAATATCGACATTAACACGTTCGTGATGTCAGACAATACCATGATTAACATCAGGTGTTGGTATGTTCGTTCTAATACAGCCACTCTCTTGTTAAACATGTATTGACTTTTATAATTATATATTTGTTGTTATTAAATAGCACTTGTACGCGTTTAATGTGTGGTATATATTGCACTGTGGTATTGTAGCATAATGCAAAGCTTTGAGAAAATACAATTCTTCTCAAATGCTACGTCGCATTTTAATGTGTGTCTATATATTTTCACCCGTATTAGTTATTTGTGTTATTCGCATATTTACATACGTAGTCTTCGAGTTAGACTTTGTGCGAAGATCAAACGTATTGTGATCCTGATAAATACAAGCTGTCTTAAAAAGAATAACCCCAGGTGCATTTTATTTAATAAATTGCCTTAATGCTCATGTATCCGTGAGATGCGCTTCTTAACGACTTAACCATACTGATATAATATATTTTATGATTTTGAAATGTAAATAAGGCAGACAATAAACGATTAATCCTTCCTATGTGTTTGATAAATACCTGCGTTACCGAGCACAGTACACTCAAAATAAAATGCGCACTGTATAACCCAACACCAAGTATACAGACATACAGACACAAGACGTAATGATAGACTGTGGGTAGAGTGTCGATTGAACTTTGATTATTGAGTTTTTATTGATTTCAGGATGCAGTATTAAATTTAATACCACTTTTATTTTACCATTTAACAAAACAGCGGGAATATTTATCAGTGCAAACGCTCCTTCTTTTTTATTATAACGACAACGATATCAAAACTTATTTCCATAAGGGTCTTAGATGTGAAAACATTTCACAGATTGTTTATTTCACGCTTTGAGCATTGTAGATGGGTCACAGATACAACAAAACATATGGCTATATGTATCAAGGGACTCAATGCGTATATTGTATGTTATGTAACGTGTTTGACAATTGTCAACAAATTAGAACACGTCATGTTTGGTATTTAATTGAAGATCTTGGAGAAGTAGTTATTTCAGTTAATATGGTTTATAATCCTCCAGACACCTCTTTGTATCCATGGTTACGCGGACAGTGGCCACATGTCTAAAATAGCAGATCATAAAACTGGGTTATCTCGAGTAATCTGCAGATAAACTGTGGGTAATCTAAGGTGATCAGGGGAAATATGGGCTAATACGGGATAATCTTGGGGAAATCTGGGTAAATGTGGGGTATTTTATGGACCCTATTTGAGAGTAATTTCAGTTAAGCTGGTTAGCAATCCGTCTGAGATCATGGTCCTGGAGCAATATCCAAAACCTAATCTTCACATATCCTAACACTAACCCAAGGACACTGATAGGTATCAGCCGTGTATTTTCGATAGAAACATCGACATTTGTGTGGACAGGATGATAAATGTATAAGACTATGAGTCATTTGTAATATTGTCCAAATGCACTTCATTAACAGTGTATGGGGTTTGGTGGATTGTATTATGTATTAATTCATGTTTAAGATAGTGTCAGAATCAATACTATACCGGTTTGTCAACGTTAATAAGGGTGCATTAGCCATAACTTTTCCTTATAAAACACTAAACAGTTTGTCCAGTATATATATGACATCACGTGCATACGTCATATATGCGCCATTTCTACAATAGTATATTCATCATCCTAACTGGCTAGTGCATTACATCGCTATTTTTTGGCTGCGACATTGAACTGTTCGAGATGGTCCGAAACAAAGTCGGTAATATTACCAGTAGTCCCCGCAAGCAAGCAAATAACAACACAACACTCATGAAAATTACGGTTTCAACCTTGATTCACATATCGAGTCATAAACTTGACATATTATAACTACTACTATGATTGGCGATTTATAGAATAAAAGAAGATATTTTATGAAAGTCAATGGCGGTACTGGTAACAAAAGAATTTGTTTTCTTTTCTTTTCCTCCCGAGGTGGTGATGTTGAGATAGAAATAAGGGAATCCCCAAAACATCTGCAAATATGTTTAAAAAAAAAAGGGCTTTGTATTTAATATGGAATGGGAAAATACACTTATCTGGAAAACTACAAAATGCACATCAACATGTCAATGAGATCTAGATACGATAGACATTGACAAACAAAAACTACAAGGTTTATCAAGTTTGATTTAAAGAACGGGAGTTAAATAGGAAAAGATTATTTTAAACATCTAGCAAATCAACTATCGGAGTTTTATCATGTTTATCTGAAACAATTTCGGCGTGGATATCATTTAGGAAATTCGCGACACCAAACACTTTAGATCAAGTTCGTAATCTCCCACTTTCCAGTGAATGACTTTTAATAATATGTGAAAACACTAAACTACACTAAAATTAGTTTAAATTAGTTAATAAAATAGCATACAATATTTTTTTGTTTAAATATCTGAATTATATATACATATTTTAATGATTTAAAAAAAAAAAAATTATTGTACGGTGGAATAGGGGATGTCTCCCGCGACCCACACACACCTATGTATGGAAAATCAAACGGTTTTCCCTGCAGAGACCGATACCTAATGAACTTCATGGGCGATGTTACAGTAAATAGCTAACTTGATAATTGCGTGATCACGAGACCAATTATAGGTATATTTCCAATGAGCGACTTATTTAGTGCAGGGACCGCAATAGCTAATGACGATTTGATTACAATCGTATGTTGTTTCAAACTTTTGAAATTTTAACCACATTCATGTTTTGCTTCTATTCTAATATTTTATGTATATATTTCGATGGATAGTTATTCATTTATGCTCACTACACAAGTCTTACTTTTAGTGTACTCTAATAAATCCACTGTTTTGAGTAAAGGAGGTATTCTATTCTGAAAGTATCTATACTATGATGATACCGCTTGGTGGGTTTGAACTCCAAGGCGAAACTAAAATTACACTGACGGTGTCGAGCGTTTAACGGATAATTGATGTAAAGCAATACCTAATTGATCACAACCTTATGCACTAATGGATGCCAAGTGAGCAACATAATTATACATATTTCGGTCACAGCAATGTTTACAGACAATTGTGTTGTTTTTTTCCAACTTTATAATTGTATTACTACTTTTTAGGGCATATCTCATATTTTCGTGTACACATTTCATTGAATACAAATCAGACAGTTACATGTACTGGCTTATGCCCAAAATATGCTTTACTTACGGACAGTGTCCCTTCAAGAAGGCACTGCTGATTCTTTGTATAGTATTTTCAGAAATGGGTAATTTGCTTATGTCCAATATATGCTGATAATTTGTATAGTATTTTCAGAAATGGGTAATTTGCTTATGCCCAATATATGCTTTACTTACGGACAATGTCCCTTTAAGAAGGCACTGTTGATCATTTGTATAGTATTTTCAGAAATGGGTAATTTGCTTATGCCCAATATATGCTTTACTTACGGACAGTGTCCCTTTAAGAAGGCACTGCTGATAATTTGTACAGTATTTTCAGAAATGGGTAATTTGCTTATGCCCAATATATGCTATACTTATGGACGGTGTCCCTTTAAGAAGGCACTGCTGATAATTTGTATAGTATTTTCAGAAATGGGTAATTTGCTTATGCCCAATATATGCTTTACTTATGGACGGTGTCCCTTTAAGAAGGCACTGCTGATAATTTGTATAGTATGTTCAGAAATGGGTAATTTGCTTATGCCCAATACATGCTTTACTTATGGACGGTGTCGGAAGGCATTGCTTATAATGTATATATTATCTTCAGTAATGGGTATTTGACTAAGGCATAGTTTATATGATCAAACTGAATCTGAAGGTGTGACTGTTATCTTTTTTTTGTTCCGTTTATTGTTCGATATTTCGGAAAAAGAGTTATTCTACTCTACCAGGCGTCGGCGTTTTTCAATTTCTCCGCATATCTCTGAAACCCATTTAAGAAATTCCATGACAGTGTACACATGCATTTACTGATATGAAAGGAATTCATAAAGACAAATACAACAGCTCTGTTTTGCATTTAAAGAAACGTATTTTAGTTTTAACTGAAAGGTTTACATTGTTTTAAGACTTTCAGGTTACATTATTTAATATAAACTGAATCCCCATACAATAAGTTGAAGAGACTTTACAGATAAAATCACTTTCATAACGTACAAAGTTGGCATTTTTCATTAACTGCAAACTGGTATTTCCATGTATATAGACTTTCTTAGATTAGCCATCCCATATTATGGCAAATAAAAGCGAGTGTAATTGACCGTAAACATTTGGAAGGGCTAATCTCAGAAAGTACTCGATGAATAGAAATACCGGTTTCTAGAGGAAAAAGCATATTATGTTGAAGAATATGCACTTTAGTTGAACAAAATTGTGTTAAAATAAAGAAGAAATTAATTAAACAAAAACGTACCTAAATCGAGCGCTTTGTTGACTCATTTGTTTTTGCCGTGAACTCGATAAATGTGATGTGCGATTCAAAGGTCTATTCCCCCTGCATCCATTTTAACGGGAATGATATTAAAACGAACGTTAAAAACGGCATGCACGTTAATGATGTCAGTTAATTAAGGTTTATTGACGTCACTTACTTCCGGATTATCATCACGCACATGTTATCACCCGCAAATATGACAAGAAACACTTTGAATGGGCGTATTGATTTTGTCATGTATGTCCGTCTGTCTCAAATGGTGCGCACTATGTACAGCTGAAACCACTTGATCAAACATTCAGAATATCAAGAGAGAGTAAAACACATAGTGATAGTCTATACTAAGACCAATTGACCTAAACCGACAAATAAAGCGATATTCTAAAACAGAGAATAACAATTTGAGAGATGGTAAGAATTCTACGAGTGGTCGATATTCTTCGTGTTTCGTAGAAAAATGACTGATTCTCCATTGAAAAAATGACTCTGATCGGGGGTCAATTTTTCCGCGTTACATCGGCAGTATTAGTTTGGTATTTAGTTGCTATTATATAGCAAGGTATTCTTTGCTATTTCTAAATGTACTTAATGATCGAAGGATGAATCTATAGTAGTTAAAATTCTAATTAGTTCTTCTTTGGTGGCGAATAATGTTGTGTTTTGTATGTGTTAGAAAGTATTACATATACTGTCAAAAAGTGGAATCTGATTAACTCGAAAGATATAACACTTTGAGTAAAGGTTTATCACTTGTTATGTTTATACACAATTTGTTTATACACAATTTTTGAGGTAACAAGTAAATACAATTTGAACAATTCTGACTCCATGATATATCCCAAATGAACATTCCTTGTCGGCCAACCATTTACCACCGTACAGATAAACGATCTGCGCCTCACTAAAATGCATGCGGTTCAATTTGACATGGGTTACAGCATATTGAATACGGTATCACAGTTCTCTAAAAGTAGGTATAATACGTACATATATTTAGGTCTACATCTACACTGGTGCAAAATGGTAAAAAGTAGAAGTTATTCTAGTAAACATGGTAAATAGACATACGCACACGTATGTACCGTTATTGGAATAAAATATGACCGGAAACAAATATGCTAAGATTAGCAAATTGAACTTTACTTTTAACGTTATCGTATATATTTAATTATGAACGGCTTATTCGGGGTGTAGGGGATAGTAACAAAATATTATCAGTCCTTAAAGTAAGAATTAAAGACAACTTCATTGATTTATTATTTTAAAAGTATTATTTTAAGTTCACATGTCCACGTTCAATTTCAAGTGTTACCTAGATAATGTAAATGTATATAACAGGGTAGCATTAACCCGAGTACGTATTTCTTCTCATAGTCCCGAAGTAGACAAGGGTAGATGGAAACAACCGAGCACTCCTTATCCTGATAAAGTTTGTAATATTTGCGATGTTTTAGATGATGAATATCACTTCGTATTTGAATGTCGTTTATACAACGGAATAAGACCGAAATATATTAAACGGTCTCAGCATGCATAAAACCGTTGAATTGTTAAAATCAGATGACGCAAATATGATTAGGAACCTATCTGTTTACAAATATAAATCTTTTCAGTTTGAAATTGCCCATGGTTATGGAAAGAACTTAATATAATGTATATAACATTGCGAATTAGAATATGTCTATCTTCTTTGTATTAAGGTAGACATTTTGTTGAATGGATTATGCTAAATGTGTAATTTACTTTAATGATTTGCATAGTGTGAAATTTATTATCATTATTATTATTATTATTATAACCTTATATTCAAAGTGTTATTTAAAATATAGATATTTAGATACCTGCCATTGACTGTATATGCATGACTTTATTGTGAAATGTTTGATCATGGGTCATAATGACTTATTTCAAAAAACGTACATTGCATATTATTCTGAAATAAAACAGCTGTTTTGTTCTGTTATGTTATGTTATTTTGTGTTATGTTATGTTACTATTTGTTATAGTGTTGAGTATTGGTAAGTTATTATTGTTGGCATTATATGTGTTTGGTTTGATCACCCGTGTCATTCAATAGATCCATAATAACGGTAAAAATAGTAGAAAAGGAGAAATATGGAACTCGCCGAACACGATACACATATAAAAATAGTGCGGTCTCGGTTTGACTAAGACTGTTCATGAACGTTCTTGAAAAAAAGCTAGCCACCGTTCACGTCCTCTTGCCCCGGTCTGACCTGTGGTCCTTATTAAATTATCATTAGGACGACTTGTTACATTTACGCGAATTCGTAGAAATTAGCTTACGCATACCAAGTCGAAATTTAAACAAATCGGAATAAAATGAAAACATCGGAGTGTAAACAACTGCTATTCTATGTATTGTTTTAATTTATTTCATATAGGTTATAGATGTATGGTCCGGTGTTAATATAACAACAGAAAAACGATAAATAATTTCATTTTTATTTTTTATTTTTTATTGTAAACACCTGAACACATCTAAAATGCGCATTTTATTGCAAAAATACACTACAAAGTGTTTTAAATGCAGACATATAGGTTTAACTATTAATAATTAAAGTAATATTTTCAGTTGAACTTTTTCCGAAACTGCGGTTTTGCGAACTTGATTATGTCCAAGCGAAAATATCAAAAAATGTATGTTTATTGTTTTTAGAAACGATGCATATCAATGACATGAATGTTATACCGCGATATTGGTGACTATATTGATCAAATCGTTCCCATAAGCAAGCAGCCAATGAGAAAATATAATGTTCCCATGATCTGTTTTCCACTAATAAAGGGTTTATCCTCATCAAATTTCACAAAAAAAAGGGGTCAATCCATCCCCATTTATTTTTTCAAATATAATTTAACATTGATTTGAAAATATGCCTTCTAAATAAATATGCAGTTGCCTAAGCAATCAAAACAGTATAAATCAAATAATAACAATAAACAGTATCAGCTATTCTAGGATTCACAGAAACCAAATAACTTACCTTTGGTCCCGTTAGTTATCCTTGTAGTAAGATATTGGACCCGATGAATAGCACCACTGTTAGTTATCCTCACGAATGTTACTTCTCCTTGAAGTGATATGATATCGCGACTAAAATCAAGATTATTTGCTGAGCGTATATAGGGTATAGTAACCTTCACAGATAACACGAGGAATGTTTTCTGTTCATCTGAATTAATATAAACCAAACGTGTGTGAACGAGAACAATCTTTGGCGCAAATCATTATTTGTAGGTAGTCCTCATGCGGTCATAATTTGCATTCATTACATGGTCCGAGCATTAATGTTTATACCCCATCCAACCCGTCTACGAGAAGCGAATACGGTGTGGCTGTGTGTGTGGAGGGTGGGGGGGCGGGGGGGATGAAAACTAATAAAACCTTAAGTTCGAATTAAACCGTTTGCATATTGTAAAATTAAAACATCGTATAGGTAATTTTAAAACGTGATCGCAGTAAAAGATGTTTTTAAACTTGTATTATTGTCGATATATTCATTATAAAATCCTGCTAATATAAGCTTTCCTCAATACTTAATGGAATTAAGGTGGAACCACGTAATGTGTTAAATATATGAAACATAGCCTCGTTTACTTGTCTGCAATTATTTCGTTCATACGACCGTTTTAAGCTATATGGTAAAATGTAAAACATGCTCAGGTGTAGCATGGCAAAAAAGTACGTTACTTATTAATTTAATGGTTTAAAGTAAGTCAGTTAAAGTCGTATGCGATGCTAATAATACACAATTATACGCTACTGGTTTCCAATGATTTTGACAAGTTTAGTCTGGCTCTCATCAGTATGCATTTCTCAAATCGGATAAAATAGTACATACTTGTTTAAATTTCTCAAATCCTATAAACTAGTCCCTAAATGATTAAACTTCTAAAATCGGCTCAAAGAGACCCTGAATGTTTAAACTTCTCAAATCGGATGAAAGAGTCCCTAAATGTTTAAACGCCTGTATGTACTTAACCGACTCGCACAACGGTGTATTACCGCGAGACTTATGTGTGTTTTTTTTCTGTTTAAAACAGCCGCCGGTTTGTTTTTGCCGCGCCGGTTTTTGGCAAAAACAGCAAGTATTTCCGAATGAGCTAGGGCGCTTTCGACTATATCATATGAAAGCACATATCAAATTATTGTAAAATTATATTCTATTTCATCGGTGACACTTTAATTTTTAAGAGAAATTTGACGCGGAGTTGACCTTTCCAATGGGAAAAGCTTATTTTCCCATGGGAAAAGTTTTAGACCCTTTCCCATGAGACAATATATTCCCATGGGAAATGATTTGGGCAGTTTTCCCATGGGAAAAACAAAAAGTATTTATCTTTCAATTTAATGTCATAAAAGTATGCGGCTTTCATATTTAGGGTCTATGACGAATTTTTACAGCGATACGAGCACTTTGATATTTTCTCATTGGAATATTTTCCCAGTATTGTAATTTGGGAAAATGTTCCCATGGGAAAATGAGTTATTTCTTAATAGCTAAAACAACACTTCAAAGCCTGGAAACATCTTCCATTGCAGTGTTGACAATTAAATATGCCCTTATGTCTATAATTTCATGAAAATTTTATGAAAATTTATGATTTGGGCAGTTTTCCCATGGGAAAAACAAAAAGTATTTATCTTTCAATTTAATGTCATAAAAGTATGCGGCTTTCATATTTAGGGTCTATGACGAATTTTTACAGCGATACGAGCACTTTGATATTTTCTCATTGGAATATTTTCCCAGTATTGTAATTTGGGAAAATGTTCCCATGGGAAAATGAGTTATTTCTTAATAGCTAAAACAACACTTCAAAGCCTGGAAACATCTTCCATTGCAGTGTTGACAATTAAATATGCCCTTATGTCTATAATTTCATGAAAATTTTATGAAAATTCTCCCAAATTGTTTTTGGGAAAATTTTCCCAAATGTTATTGGGAAAATTTTCCCAAATTGTTTTGGGAAAATACTCCCATTTTTTGACTGGGAAAATTCTCTAAATATTTTTTAAGGAAATGAAAAAGAAAACAAATCTTTCAAATAAGTAAAAGTCAAAATATCAAACCAAAAAACAACAAAAAAAACAAACTAGAGGCCCAAGAGGCTCTTATAACATCAATGAAGCGAGTGACTGCCATTTACGTTTTTTGAAAGTTTTGGGCAAAAAACAGCTTTTTAAGTAAATTAAGGGCCACAACTAAAGAATCTGGAAAATTTGATAAAGATCAGATGCAAAATGAAGGCCCTACCGTATTAACGAGGCAAAATATAGCATTTTTATCTAAATCAAGAGCCATAATTCCTGTTACTGGTCCGACTGGTCCAACATAGAGCTAAAAAAATAATTAAATAATAATCAACAAAAATAATAATTTAAAAAAATATTAAACCAAAAAAAAAAAAAAAATATAACAAAAAAAATAAATAACAAAAACATAAATATATTACATATTTGTCTGTGATTTGTATAGAAAATACTGGGAGAGAAAATCTATATCTACTCGTGTGCTCTACTCGTAACATTGCTCGGCCTTTTCCGTCAGTGGCGGGAATGTCAAATGATGTTCCGATTGTTTTACGGACGTCGTCGTCAGATTCCGCCACTAGTAAATAATGATTACGGAAATTAACGAAGAGTTCCGGTTCCACTTGTTTTGTTTGTATGACGTAACGTCGTCTTGGATTTCTCGTGCAAACTGGTGTAAAACGGCGTGAATCATTAGAAATATTAATAAAACATCATTTTAAATTATTTCCCGTATCTCAAAAACACTGGTAATTAAACTCTATATATAAACAAGAAATGTCAAAGTAAGTGACAAATGCCCCCGAAGTGACCTGTAAGTGTGACCTTGACCTTGGAGCAATATGAAACCAACAGATATATTAAAAAAAAAAAAAAAAAAAAAAAAAAATCACATCAAAAAAAAAAAATACAATTCAAAAAAAAAAGAAATAAATGAAAAAAATAATTAAAACAAGTTATTTGAAAATCCTTCCAGAAATCTGGAGTTATTGTCTCACACAATTTGACCTATGGCCTCTAAGTGTGACCTTGACCTTGGGGCCACAGACCTGTATTTGTGCTCGACACATCGTCTTATTGTGGTGAGCACTTGTGCCAAGTTAATTCAAAATCCGTCAAGAAATGCCAGTTATTGACCGGACATGATTTGAACTTTGACCTCTAAGTGTGACCTTGACCTTGGAAAGACGGACCTCGATTTTGTGCGCGACATGTCGTCTGGTTGTGCTGAGCACTAGTACCAAGTTATTTGAATATCCGTCCATGAATGTCAGAGTTATTAACCGGACACGAAAGCACTTTGTTTTGACCTTTCATCTCTAAGTGTTTCCTTGACCTTGGAGCCATGGACCTGGGTTTTGTGCGTGCCAGGTCGTGTAGTTGTGGTGAGCAATTGTGCAAAGTTATTTGAAAATCTGTCCATGAATGTCAGAGTTATTAACCGGACACGAAAGCACTTTGTTTTGACCTTTGACCTCTAAGTGTGACCTTGACCTTGGACCTGGATTTGGTGCGCGATGCGTCGTCTTGTTGTGGTGAGCAATTGTGCGAAGTTAATTGAAAATCCGTCCATTATTGTCAGAGTTATGAAGCGGACACGATTGTACAGACAAACGGACAACATTTGACCTTAAAGTGTGACCTTGACCTTGAAGCCACGGACCTTGATTTTGTGCGCGACACGTCGTCTTGTTGTGGTGAGCAATTGTGCGAAGTTATTTGAAAATCTGTCCATTATTGTCAGAGTTATAAAGCGAACACGATTGTACAGACGAACGGCGACGAACGGAAAGACAGTGTGACTAATCTGGTAAAGTTTGGCAAAGATCAGATGCAAAATGAAGGCCCATTGTATGACGAGGCAAATTATAGCATTCTTAACAAAATCAAGGGCCTTAACTCCGCTGTTACTGGTTCCGATCTGGCTGAACTTGACCGAACTTTCATTGACATTAACAATCTGATAAAGTTTGGTAAAGATCGAATGAAAAATGAAGGCCCTATCGTCTTAACGAGGCAAAATATGGCATTTTGAACTAAATCAAGGGCCATAACTCTGCTGTTACTAGTAAGATATGATTGGTTTTCAAACCTGTCCGAGCTTCCATTGATATTAACAATCAGATAAAGTTTGGTAAACATCGGATGAACAATGAAGCCCCTATCGTCTTAACGAGGCAAAATATAGCATTTCGAACTAAATCAAGGGCCATAACTCTGCTGTTACTAGTAAGATATGATTGGTTTTCAAGCTTGTCCGAGCTTCCATTGATATTAACAATCTGATAAAGTTTAGTAAACATCGGATGAACAGTGAAGCCCCTATCGTCTTAACGTAGCAAAATATAGCATTTTTAACTAAATCAAGGGCCATAACTCCGCTGTTACTAGTCCGATATGATTCTCTTCCACCAGTAGAGCTCTTCCACCAGTAGAGCTAAAAACTAATCAACCAGTTTGTTTAAGATAGAGTATTTTAACTAAGATCTGATTTTAACTCAAAATCTCAGATTCAGATCGAGTATGATGTGTTGCCTTGCGATTGTTCCTTAAACATAGTATTATACCACAATAGCCTAAATACACACTATGCATCGTGTAATACCCGAGGATACACACAGCATATGTTAGTTATTGTGGTATAAATACAATATAGCATGCTAACGCTCCTGCATTATCTCCCCGTACACGCATGCCCTATCCTATACTTGTACCATAGCTCTAATGGTTTTCCTTTGTTCTTGCTTATGATATAATTTTCATAAACCTGAAGGTCTGAGTCTAAACCGTGCTATAAATGCAGGTATATTTCAGCCGTGCTATAAATGACAGATTGGGCAGTTATACCATGGTCTACTCAATTGTACGCACGCGCAGTTGTAATTTACAACACAACCTGTCAATCAAACGACTACACCATTACCAAAACAGCACTCATTGACATTGCATTTGCCCAATATTATACAAAGGCGATTGGCTGCAGTAATCAAAACATGGGTACTCGCAGGCCTGCGTTCCTCGAGAAGCAGTATAAATCACATATACTCGAAAAATCATGCTATAAATATTACATGTGACTTGTGCATACATAGAAATGTGACCTGTGCATGATAGTTA